>JBBPTW010000315.1:0-17517 GCA_038094575.1 Phylloporus cf. nigrescens
CCACCTGCACCGTCTGCCAAACCACCTGCTGCGATTATCGTTGCCTGGTAAGACGACTCGAAGCAGCTTGGATGGGTATGAAAACCTACTGGTTTTACAAAAGCGAATGAACTCGCCTCTTTGTTTTTGCTATTGCTACCGGATCCCTGCAGGTCCGGGCTGGTAATGATCAAATCCATATCAACGTCGTGCATCGCCATTGTTTTCCGAAGATACATCCCCACGTACAAAATATCCTTGGGTGGGTACCGCAACCAGGGCCTAATAATGTCAATGTTCGTTCTCAGTGAGGAAGTAAATACCGTGGTTGACTGACTGCCAGTAGAAAAGAGAGGAGACAATATCAAAAGAGAGTTCGGACAATGTATGTCCTTGAAAATGTGTGCCCATCAAAATAACAATTGGCCACAGTGGAGCACCATATGCCCTGCAAATCCCGAGAGTAAGTCATGTGAACATTCTGGGATTGGCTCCGGATGAATGAATGCACTATCAGCTCTCAAAGTACGCTGTTCCGTTGAAGTTGAAAACATGGTGATGTAGCCACACCCAGAGACATTGCCTCTAGTCGATCAAAGACGAGAAAGGGAGTGTTAATCTTTCGAGTCAGCCCCCGAATTGGAGAATGAAGCCTCGTACTTTGGCAAGATTGAGCATGCTCGAACCCTCCTCTCGCGTGGTGTCAGTCACGTCAATAGTCCTGGCTGGGACATTGAACGTCCTCGTCAGGTACTCCCACTTGAAGTCGCTTTCCACTATCGGCATCATGTGCTCTTCGATTTTTTCCTCTTGGATTGCAAAGCTTCAGTGCCTTCGTGACTATTTCATTCCATCTTCTTTGACCAGTACCTTGGCTACAGTCCACGTGATGCCATAATGCTTGTCCAATGTGACGAATTTACAGAATGGGTAGCTGATGGCTGCTCTGCAGAATCACTTTTCTGTGCGTTGGACCGTGATTGGTCCCTAATCATCCATTCCACATCAGAAAATCAAGTTATTTCTTTGTTGCGACGACTTGCTCAAGTCGGATGCGACTTTTCCCAGCCTGACATGTTGGGATCGGTGCTGGCAATCATTTCAGGCACAGCATCCCAAGAATCTCTTCAAGTTGCCATATTGCTGTATCTGTGCTCTCTTGACGTGCCAATTCCTTCCAGGGCTTTGCGCATTGGGAAGAAAACACTGGTTCAAGAGCTTGCCCTTCGGGGTCTAGATATGCACTCTATCACAGCTCTTGGTGATGTTACATTACATTGTGCGTTTGAAGGGTGCAAACACGGCTTCAGCTGTTGGGCACCTGGTTGTAAGCTCTGTTCACCATTTCTTCGAGTCTTAGGTCCCAAAGTAAGTCAGCATTTATATTTTGATAGCATTTATCTTACAACGTACATATTCTATTCCAGTTTCATGTGCCCAATTTCCCCATAGATGTACTCTTTGTTGGCAGAAAGGATGCCGGGAAAAGCTTCCTTGCCAACATGATCCTGGGTGTTCCAGACAATTTCCTTGGTGGTGCTTTGGTGGCCAGCAATACCTCACAGATTACTTGTTATGCCACCCAACTTGGTTCCTTGGCTGTTCAAGTCTGGGACACCCCAGGCTTGGATGGTGCGCAGGATGTCTCCTCCATCAGTGCCAAGGTCAATGAATGGCTTCTCTGGGTATCATCGAGCCATGAAAACAGCACCATCGAAATAGATCCTCTATGCTGCAATGCACCAATTATTCATATTATGTGGTGTATGCACATTGAAGAGATAACTGACCCAGTTGCCTGGCAGCAACTCCGGGCCACCTACGATAGGACTTGCGGGAGACGAGGAGTTATCATAACGGTGCTTGTCAATCGGATTCCTATTCAACATCCGGGTGATTGGGAGCAGCAATGTAATACCCACCTGCAGGAACTAGGCCTGTCCACAGGGTCCATTCTTTTAAAGGGTGTGCGGAGTCACCAAGGGACGTGTACCTTCGAGTACAAGAAGGATTTCCAAATGCTCGGTCAGATCATCTGTCGATGCATGTCACAAGGCGTCGCAGGTGATGCAACATTGTACAACCTTCCTCCATACAACGATTCTTCTGGATACAGACAATTCAATTGGGTAGATATCTTTCAATTGACTATCATAATCATGAGCTGATGTCTTCTTCCAGGTTTGCGTATTACCAGATCTATATCTTGAATTGGATGGTTTCTCTCGATGTATGTGGGTGATTGCCGATCCTGAAAACATCTGCAATCATATCCTCTGTCAATCCACTCTCCCCAAGCATCTGCGCGAAGTCCACGGTATTCGGACTTCAGGCAAAACAGTAATATCTTGACATTGGGGAAGCTGCAATAAACACATGCTAGGGCGAAACATTATCAGACATATTCAGCAGCACCACATGCATCTGGCAAATCCATGTCCAACCTGTGGGAAGCAGTTCAGCCGCCTGAATACCCTACATGTTCACATGAGGCGGTGTCGTGAGATCTGATAGGTAGGAGTAATATTATCGTACTATATTCTGTATGTCATTGTCCACAGTTCCGGATTCCGATTTAAACTCCAGAGTAGATGGCAATCTGGTACCCAAGTCTTGCATTGATGTCATCGTGTGTAATTGTATAATTGTATGATGTATCTAATGCTTCGTTACCTGTTGCTGAATAGACACCTCCATCTGAAGTTTCCTGCAGGCATGGTCCAAGTATTTTTTCATGCCTCTACGAGCCATGTAACTGTGTTACCGGTGGGCGTGGTCAACCGACAGGCCACAGTGATGCTCTATTGTGAACCAAAACCTCTCCCACATATCCACAAGCATCAAGCATCACTATTGCCTTATATTTTTTTCGGAAGGATGTAACGTCAGCCTCATCTCATCAGCAATGAGATGCATGGGGTGATTGTCGACTCCCTTGTCGTAGGTTCCGACGAGTAGTACTGCCTGCATCTGGGGTATAAAGTTACCTGGAACCATACGTGCACAGGTGGGTATTGCATATCCGAGGATCTAGGTCATTCACCATAGGAGAAGAAACCGCCTATCATTTATCCAAAAGGTATGCCAATAAGTTAGAGGAATGAAGGAACACATAGACAAGATAAGGAGGGGATCATCCCCTTGCCAGTGGTAAACGATCACCATCCTGGCTTTCAACCCGTCGCAACTTTATACATTCGTTGTAGACTAGTCAGCATCTCGAAACTGCTCCACCCGCACCGTCTGCCAAATCACCTGCTGCGACTATCGTTGTCCGGTAAGATAACTCGAACCAGCTTGAATGGGTATGAAAACCTACCAGTTTGTCAGAAGCGGATGAACTTGCCACTCTAGTATGTTGTTTGTCTTCACTATTGCTACCGGATCCCTGCGGATCCGAGCCGGCAGCGATCAAATCCATATCAACGTCGCGTGTCGTCATTGTTTTCCGAAGATACGTTCTCACGTTCAAGTTGCCAAGCAGTGCATTGAAGTAAATGGGGCAAAGTGGAAAAGTGAACATTTCATAGACTGGTCCTGGCACAGCATGCATCTATTATCGTGGTGTTTTCAGCGAAATGATCAGACGAGCAAAATGTCACCCACCGAGATAGCCGCCAAAACAGCAAACGTAGCTGTCCAGATACCCGTGTTCACCGCATACACAGTGAGGCGTTCCAAAATATGTATTGAGCTTATAGTCCAGTACTCATAATCAGACGCATTTGAGTTGACGATACGTGCCTACCTGTAGAAGCGAGTGGCGGCACGCTCACGGATCAGCAAGAATGTCATGCAAATGGCGATCAGGACATCTACTCCAGCCGCAAAGGAGAGACAGACGATGACTAGGTTCTGTGCAGCAAATTTTGAGGTAATTGTTTGAGTGTGAATTCAAGGAGAATCCCTACCGAATATGGGGGTCTTAAGGTAACCACATTAGTCTCAGAGACCTTCACTGCACTGAAAACAAGTGAGATGTATAATAAGGAAATTGTAGTCATGGGAACGAACCCATTCGTACTGTACAGTGCTCTTCCGAGGATAACTAGGCAGTAGTGGTGAGAAATACTGCCCAGTGAAATCAGTCAACAATAACATACCCATAAGAGACACTGGGGTTCAGATTTCCCCCATCAGATTACAGTTTATTGGGGGTTATGGAGTCTTACCAAACTCGACGAGCGCTAGAGGAACCTACAGCATGGGAATGAAGCAAGGCTGCAACTACATGGGCACACCTTACCCATATAAGTGGTGCAGTGATATTTTTCCCGCTAACTAGAAGGCTGTGAGCAGATGTGAGGCAGACCCGGAATCGATACATACAAATGTAGATTCGATAAATGAAATATCCTTGCGTGGGTACCGCAACCAAGGCCTAATGATGTCAATGCTCGTTCTCAGTGAAGGAGTAAGTAGGTACCGTGGTGACGTTCAGGAGCTAAGGACTGCTTAGTAGTTTACGGAAGGATGTCTAGGACGAGACGTACAGTGAGTTCACTATAGAGAGAATTAATTTATGAAATAACCAGATTCTTCCCATGCATGTTTGATGCATGGGTTATCAAGTGAGTCAAGATGTCCTTGTAAGCTATATTCCATGACACAGACTGAGTCTCCGGGTGTCACGTAGGTCGGAAAAACGAACCCCCGGTGATGATTAGACCCTCGTGGATCGTGATGAGTGCCCTGGGTTAAAGCATCAATCCTTCATGAAACAAAGGAAGATTGTCCTTTACCACATGGCCGCTACCTGGAAAGCAAGTACATCGTCACCACAAGCATGTTGCATGTTCGGAATTCAACTTACAAAGGCCTTTATGCGAGGGGGGTCCTTCTCGTAGCTGGGTTGAATCATGGTAAGCAGATTAAAGAGTGACTCGGAGAGAAGGTAGGCCTCACTTGACATAATAGAAGAATCTGTCCAATGAATGATGAGTTTTCCGCTCGATGACATACATCTCAAAGTAAAAATACGCACATTTGCACGCAGCCAACACTATAAAATATAGTCGACAGCATGGAAGTAAAGTATGATCTAACAAGCTGGGTTTCGGACATGACTCGTCACGCAACTCGAACTAATAGCAAAGAGAGGAAACAGCATCAGAAGTCAGTTTGGGCAATGTATGTACTTTAAAATACGTACTCGCTGAAATAACAATTGGCTGCAGTGGAGCATCATCCATTCTGCAGCCTGAAATGATGACATCTTGGTACCGCTATTCACTGCATTGCAAGCTGTGCATGGGCATATAAATTTAGAGGGCAACTCATGGGAACACCTTTGCGACTGTAGTACTACCCACGGTGCGTCACCCTTGGCAGCAGTTTTCCACCCTTCCCACGACCTTAAGGGGTACTTTCTTTGTCGAGATCAATTAACCTCAAGGTCCCCCGCTTCTTCGGCAGATTCCTGCTTGTTCCAAATTTGGAATAACCCGTTCCCGCGCGTCTTCACAACGCTCTTCTATCCTCCGACCAGCGCATCCCCCATCTCGCCGGCTTCATGTGACAATCCACAGAGCCTCATCCATCCACCCTGGGAACACCTTGGTAGCCTTTCTGTTAACCGCATCTGAACCTACCCGATGGTCCCATCACCGCACCGCCTTGCATCCACACATTTTGGGCCTTTTTTCCGTTTCCGCTTGTTCTTTTTTTCGTGTGTAAATTACTTGTGCTCACACAGGGACAGTAACGAGAACATCATTCAAACAAACGACATACATAACAAGATGTGACTATGATCAAGACAGCTTCAATACAATCCAACCTACTGCGCGCCGAGCGTCCCCTCGCCCTGTGGCACATGTGGCGGATCGTGCTGAGGCACAGGCGGCATCGCGGTGCCGTCATGTTGATGTCTCGCTCCACTGCCATCTGGGAATACAGCCGCCACCAAGCGTGGGGAAGGGCCGAGAGGTGGGGAAGGGCCGAGAGGCAGGGAAGGACCAAGAGGCGGGGAAGGGCCCAGAGGTGGGAGAGGCCCTCTGTGTTGACCACCATAGTAGAATCCTGGCACATTACCGTAATTGAGCATTGTTGTCCCAGCAAGTCCAGGAGCACGAGCACCCTCCGGATAAGGGCCCCAATGCACATATGGGCCCATGAATTGGCCTGAATATCCGTTGAGCCCGGGATGGCCATACCAAGCGCCGTTGGGCATCGTCATCTGCTCGTTGCGCGCACGGCTGCCAAGTACATTGTCCTGCGGAGGCAGATGCGCATCCCTGGGCGTTGCAATAAGTCCCTGCGCAGCAGGATGGATGATGGGATATGTGAACCGATCATATGGTGTGATCGCGGGAGCGGGTGGCTGACGCATGGCAAGGGCATCAGTGGGTATGACTGCGGGAATGGGCAACTGATGAGCAGGAATGGGCGGGTTCGGCTGACACACGGCAAGGGCAGCAGCGCTCGGTTGAGGGGGGACCACGTCAGTAGGTATGACTGCAGGAATGGGCGACCGATGAGCAGGAATGGGCGGGTTCGGCTGACGCACGGCAAGGGCATCAGCACTCAGTTGAGGGGGGACTACATCAGCGGGTATGATTGCGGGAATGGGCAACTGATGAGCAGGAATGGCCAGCTTCGGCTGATGCGGGGGAAGGGCGCCAACCATCGGCAAAGGGGGGACCACATCAATGGGTGCGAATGAAGGAGCAGACGGCTGGTGGGTGACAAGGGCGTTAATGAGCGGTTGAGGGGGAGTCATGCTGATAGGTGTTGCCCTCGTGTCAGGCATACTGGAGCCCGCAATTTGCGAATCAGCAGCGGCTCCTGCTTGTTCAACTTTGTCGGTCGGGGTAGTGCTAGCATGAGGGTGTATCTCTACTCCAGCATTGTTTCCCTCCCTTCCCGCACCTTCGCCACTTGATGTCTGGTTCGCTTCTTTCTCTGGGCCCATCTCTTCATCAACAATTTTTAGTGGGACACGCCTTCGACGGCTGAATGGGTCGGTGTCTGCGTCTCCCTTGGTCAGTACGTTCTTTTTCCACACCAGTCGAGGCTTTGGACGAGTGATGCGGCCATCTTCAGAAGCACAGGAGTCAGCAACATGGATGGGGATTGATGGGGGAGGTATCGTCTTACCATCTGGGAAATCTGGGATCACCGGCGGAATGGGCGCGTTAGATCGAGTAGAGGAAGGGAGGGAGACAGCGGCATCCGAGGGAGGCATTTCTAACGCTGCAGCAGCCTTGGAGTGCTTCAACGATCCAGCCTCAGTGGTGACTGACCCCGGCTTTGGCGCAGTCACGGCCACAAGAAATCCATCCAATTCGTCCTCCAAGGGGGTTGGCGAAGCGATGATTCGTCTCTTCTTGATTGGGATCTCGACTGCTTTCACTTTGCCTTTGCCTTTCTCTGAGAGCTCCATTACAGCACGCTTCTTCGCCACGCGAGAGCTCTCGCCCTTGGATTTGCGCTTATGAGATCGTGAGCATTCCTCGGGATCAGATTGATCCTCCAGAACGATAACAGCGTCTGAGTCGTTCTCAGTGTCCCCATTGACGGACGCTTTCGTGCTACCATTGTGGTCCTCAGGATCAAACTCTGACCCTAAGTCAGAGCCGACATCACCCTTGGCAGAGGCATCTTGCACCGCAGAGGTGATGGCGTTTCTCCGGGTCACCCGCTTGATGACGACTTCTGGCACTCTGCGGATGTCTGGCTTCTTCTCCCGACTATCGCCCTTGTCTTTGCTAGCAGCTTTGCTGTCAGATTGTGCCGGGACCTCGACAATCTCATCGGAATCGGGGATATAAATTACTTCGGTGGACTGAGGTGCTTTGATTGACTTTTTGATATGGGTGGCGGCGGCGTTCTCTCGGCGGGGTAGGCCTTTACGATTGATAACCAAGTTGGCAAACATTCGTCTGCCGTAAGAGAAATGGGAGTCATAGGCAGGAGCTGCTCCAATAACGACGGGCAGACGTCCGGCAATGAGATCGTCTGCGAATAAATGGTCGGTTGGTGTCTCGCTCGCCTACTTGACTGTTATGCGTTACCTTT
Organism: Phylloporus cf. nigrescens; assembly: GCA_038094575.1. NCBI lineage: Eukaryota > Fungi > Basidiomycota > Agaricomycetes > Boletales > Boletaceae > Phylloporus > Phylloporus cf. nigrescens. The sequence goes on from JBBPTW010000315.1 coordinate 7,999, forward strand.
CTTGCCTGGCACGGCCTTGAAATGCAATCTGTCCATGGAGGTATTGCACAGCGCGACAATAAGCATCGAACACTCAGGCAATGTGAGGTCAGATATGCCCTTGGTGCCTCCTTTGGCTTGTGACTGCCGCTTCTCGCCAGGTAAAGGGAGGCCATCGGGATAGTTGTAGCAAACGACCCCACTCCTTGCAAGCCTCCCAGGCAAACCTTTCCATGGGAAAAGTTTTCCAGCAGCCCATTTGCAGCCTACTTTGGCTAAGGAATTACGGTTAAAGAAGACACGCCGAAAACCAGCGACTACGCACTGAGAGCAGCAACAAACGCCTTGTGAACACGAGCGTGATCCTCGCGTTCATTTGGATCGTCCATCTCCACAACTTCCTTGACATTGTCGCCATCCCTCTTCACAGTACTGCCGGCGTCGGCCTGCTCGACTTGCTCATCAAAGGCTATCGCAACATTGGCAAGAGACGATTTGTTACTACATCACGGTCAGTGTTGCCGTCAGATTCTGAGTCGTTCACTCACTATACATGTGCCTTGAAGTGACCAATAATCTCGTGATTGTCCGCACGGCAACGTTCAACAAAGAACTGTATGCGAGATGAGTTCAGAGTGACAGATTCAGCCCTGATACTTACATCTTCTGCCCCCGGCGTGCAAAAAACATATCCTAGACCACCATCTTGGTTGACGACACCGCCGGCCATCAAAAAGACGCCTTCAAAGGCATGAGCCTTAGACATTGATGTGAACTGCAGGATAGTTAGAACAATGGGGTGTACAGGGAATATAATCTTACCGAAAGCGTGAAATTCTTTGTGATCTTGTGGAATAGTTGCTGACGTTGGGCGATAGTTTTGTCGACCTCTCCTAACACCTCAGCTTCGTCGAATGTTGCTAATATCTCCTGCCAGGTATCCGCATATTCCTTGCGGAATAACTGGTAGCATTTTGCCATCTGTGAGGCTGTTTGACAGTGAGCATACCATCATGGCAAGGGGAGGCGAACACTCACAGGGGGTAGCATCCACAGCATCAACATCCGATAACCGGGCCATTTCCTGCACTTTGTGTGCCGTGTAGTACTTTTGGTACAAGTTCCAACCATTTGCTGAGTTGAGCCGCGAGAACTTCTTCGTGAAGCGGCTGACGACTTGCTGGAAAGGCATCCCGGCACGACCGGCCAGCTGGCTGAACTGCTCGTTAATGGTCGCAAAACCTTCTTCAAGGATCTCGCAAACAGCATTCGAGGGTCTACCCAAAATCAGTTCTGCCGCGTTGATGCCATCGCCTTCGTGAAAAACAGGCAGATCTCCTGCGATCTCCTGGTGTGATGGTGGGGAAGGTGTCTCACAGCGTCCATGGATGTCCTGTGCCTCCACAGCGAGACCTTCCTTTGGCGGTTGGGGTGTCTTCTCGTCAGAACCACCACAGTCAGACACTGGGAGGTGTGCCTGCGGCGTGCTAACTAAGAACGGCTCTAGTGTTGTCTGCACTGAGTGGCCTGCAGAACGGGGTGCAGGCAATCCTAGCATGGATGAGTCAAATGTATTTATTCATTTTGGGCGCAGACGTGAGCTTACCTTCTGGGGTATTTTTTTTCATCGCTGTGCTGGCAGATACCGAAGGGAGTTTGCCAGTGTGTGTGCCGGGGGCCTCGGAGGGCTGAGTGTCTAGAAAAAATATTCAATTAGCCCCCTTCTTGAGGTACCATTTGTAAACGTACCGGCGATATTGGACGCTTGGTGAGTGAACAAAGAACATACATCCGTTTGATCTGAACGGAAGAGGAGACTTGCGCATTGCACGGCAGCCTGAGGCTTGTCTGCCGGCACGTGAGGTGGAGGCGAGGAAGGTATGGGAGGTGAAGGGGGAACGACAAATGGATCATCCTCCATACCCACGAGGGTAGCGTCATCTTCAACTCTCTTGGAGGCTTGACCATCGTCCACCAGGCGGCCTCGTCGTAGCGCAGCATCTCGAACAAGACCCACATCGCGACAAGTCGCCTTGACGGTCGTGCGGAACCGCGTAGGGGTCAGAATTGGTGGCGGTGACGGCAAATGGCGCCCTCCACCAATCTGCTCTTCATTGATCTCCGCCGGAGGCAATCTGGCAGATTTACCCGAAGTTTCCAGCGGCAGATGTGTGGTCTGGGTGTCTTCACCAGAGGAGGCCATCTGCTTCTACAAGGCTCGTGAATATGGACGGCGTCAAAGAAAAGACCAACCTTGCAAAATTATTTCTGTTAGGAAAAAAAACAGCGCGGTGGCTGTCCACGTCAGCAGCCAGGGGATATATAGGATCCAGGCCGACAGGTATCCATGAAGCTCTGACCACAAATAAACTATGAAAGAAGCCAACGTAAGTGCGAACCTTCGGTAAACACAACTGGGTGCCACTCACTCACGCGCTGGGGGAACATGGCAGAAAGTAGCACGGAAATATCTCCACAATATCATTCAAGAGCACCATCGGTGTACACAGCTCCCTTGTCTGAGCGGACTGTGACAGGGAGCGAGCTGAGGATGGGCAGTGTGTGCTGCGGTTCTTCCCTAGGTCATGCGCGCAGGGATATGATCTTATTGAGCAGAGATCCGCAGGCGCGTACTCAGACTTCCGGGAAGTTTGAATTTCAGACCTTCAGCTTCTGGCAACACGATGGCCGCGGGATTTGTTTATGTTCCTATGAACCCTGCTAGATCTGTAGTTAGTGTTGTCGAGTGTGACAGAGACGTATAACATGCAAAAGGCTGAGTCAGGGAAGGTGGCAGTGCCGCCATCACCAGGATGACATGATCTGTATAGTGCCTGAACCAACCCAGGCCAATGCGTGGTTGGGCAGTGGGACTCGGAGAGATTTGCAAGTGCCCACTTCTAACCAGCTTCAAGAACTTCCTGCTGGATGCTTTGGCCGCGGAGGCTGAGTGATGTGTTTCTATGTGCAAAGTCCCTGTGGTGAGATCTGAATAAACAGCAGCGCAATCACTGAGGGACGTGCAACACCTTTTGGTCCCCTACTATCCCGCTCATGTGAGACGAACTTCAATAGTCAGGCTTTTAGGTTTACACTGAACCCGTCCCTCAGGGACACAGGTAACCGTGCACAGACAATGCAGTCACATACCTTGGTGGCGGCACACCCTTTCTTCCCCTTGAGAGCAGCCCAGTTAAGATGGCTGTTAATCCGATTTCGCAGCCAACCTGGTCGCACCTTCGCTACCCGTGGAGAGGCTTGCGAATTCTTTAACGAGATCGCAACAGAGTTTGACGAGAGATGGCCTTTGAACAATGAGGTCTTCAACTCACTCCCGGAGAGCGGGGACTCGGAGGTCACGAGGTGATGGGAACTACTCTGTCAGGTGAGTGGCAATGATTAATGACCTCTGGCGAGATGAGACTCCTGCAAACTTACGAATCTTGTCATAGCAAATCCGACGCTTCTGGAAGTGGGTACACTATGGCATGCACTACTTTAATTTGGGCTTTTCACCAGAGTGAATGTATCCCTGCAAAAACTATGTACATACATTGTTCAAGTCGCTATTCTAGTCGCTCGAGAGTGTTAAAAGATGGTACAAATATGCTGCTTCAGTCAATGCCATACCCATGCCAGAGAGGCGTGCAGTAAACTCAGTCTCCGCGTTTTTCTCGTGATGCACCTGCTCCATAATATCGATGTCAGCCGAAGTATAGCCATGAGCTACAACATAGCGAGCCGCAGCGTTGCCGAGGGATTGCGCCCGCGCCCGCAACGCCTCAGTGGACTCCCTGTAGTGATAGACACTCTGAACGATACCACGCATGGTGCGTACGTGGGAGTAAACCATCGGGCTAGCTTGCATGGTCAAAAGACCACGATGCGGGGGAGTGACTGCACTCGATGGGACGACAGTGGTAAGGGGTGCAGGTGTGGCTGCGCGCGAGGGGGAACTAGATGCTGCACGTGACATGGTTGCGGAACTGGATGTGTGGGGCGCTGAGCCAGATGGACGAGGTGGAGGCTGCTGGGCAGGTGATGGGGAGGAGGGTCCCGGGCTGGGGGCAGCTAGCGTACGGCGCCTCTGGCTGTATGGCGATGCTTGTGAGAAGGTGACATGAACTACATCCGAGCAGAGTGCATTGTCAATGGTGAGGCGCAGTGGGTGCAGCGATTCGAACTCACTACTGCTATCGGAACCACCACTGTCCGAGTGATGATCATCACGGGGCTGAATGAGTGGCATCAGCTCATCTATACCTTTGACGATCATGAAAGCCAAGGCCTCCCAAAAATTGGTGGTGTACTTCCAGCGCGGATGGGTAAACTTCCCCTCTGACATGCGGGCTCCTTCCCTGCGTGCGCAGATGGTTGAAAAGAGACGTCTGGGAGATTGTAAAAAGTCACTCACTGCGTGCGATAGATTCCAGGAGGGGAACCAACTACGACAGCATAAAAGTCATGTGAGCCGTCTGCGAAAAGGTCGAGGACAGCGGGCGCGCTCTGTTCAATGTACTCTAACAGTCGCTGCGGACTAGGTGTCGGACCCAGCCAGTTGGAAACTGGTTGCAAGAGCGACTGAATTTGCCTCGCTTCCTGGTGTGACTGGCATTCAATTGCAAGCGGGAGTGGGGGTGCAGAGCGACCACACGAAAAAGCAGGACTAGATGGGTATATGATTAGCAGAGATCAACGCAATGCAGGAGACGGCCCACCATACTCCGAAAATGCCCGGGTTTCGTCCCCCGATGACCAACCAGATGGGACAGTAGGTCTGATTCTGAGTGCTCATGGATGGACAAGGTGAGGACGTGTGAAAGGTGGACGAGGGAAAGCTTGCCTTTTATCACTGGCTGTTGGAGTTCTCCCGCTGCCAGCATGCCCCGCGGTTCAGAAGCTGGAAACCTTGAGAGTCTACATTCAGCATGCCGCTTGTGTGGTGCCGCAGTTTCTCGATGTACTAGCTCACTCTTCGCTGTTGGAGTTCTCCCGCCGCCAGTGTGCCCCGCGGTTCAGAAGCTGGAAGCCTTGGGAGGCTACATTCAGCATGATGCTTGTGTGGTGCCGCAATTTCCCGACGCACTAGCTCACTCTTACTGCATTGGTACATCGGCCCGATGGGTCCATACTGAGCTGAACAAGGTGGAGATCAGCGGTGACAAAAATGGTACAAATGCTGCTGTGACTACTATGGAACTACCGGAACACAGAGAACAAGGGCAAGAAGGTACCGCCGGAATGTACGCATTTCAGGTTCTCTCAGACCTGTCACCTCTGTACCTCTCAGCACGGCAGCGATTTGTGCTAACACCCATAAGCCACAATCAACGTCATTTGTCTGGACTGGGTCAACCTGGTATATGGTCAGCGGATCTATCGGACGAGTGTGGGTTGATACTGACAAAGGTAGGGACCGCAGTCCACTCGCCAAGTTCTCTGTGGGGAGTACCGCATCTCTCCGCCACAAGTTGGGACAGGCGACTAATGAACGTTGCGATGTCCTGCATGGGTTCGTTTGAATTACGTTACGTAGGTGGCAGTGGCTCACCTGAAGGTCACTCTTCCATGCGCGCTGATCGGCGAAGCTGTCAAAGAGTAGTAGTCTATGGGATGTAATGTGAATCGTGCAGAGAACCCAATGCCCGCACGATGATGGTCGGTGAATAGGCAGAATCCAGAGGGACTTCTCCCAATACTTTGTCCTTGACATGGTGCGCCAGAGGGAGTGGTCGTCTGCATGATATCGGATACGAGGGAGGTCGTGAGTTGAGAAAACCGCAATCTCACTGGAATGAGAAGAGGCGAAGTGGGAGTACAACAGTGCAGCACCACCATTGATGCACGTGTCGTTAAGCCGTGCATCCGGATGGTGGAGAATCTCAATAGCCTTGGTTTCGAAGACAAGAGAGGGGAAGCCATCTACAGCAGGTCAGACACGTTCAGCAACATCACCGCTGGCGATGGTGAAGTCCATGGAAAGCTCCATCACATCCATGATCAGATTCTGTGAAGTGTATTAGCAGTGTGCGGCAAGTAGGAAATGGCTTACGGCAGGCGGATCCCAGTTAAGATTTATCGAGATCTTGGGCGTACTAGTATCTTCTTCGTCCTCGTAATCGCCGCTCTCCAAAACATCATCGAAGAGCACCTGCTCGGGCTGTACTGGTTCTTCGATTACATCGGCGCTGCCCTCGACATCCTCCGGGGGTACTTGGCATGTGACAGGAGTGAGCCATTGCAGTTCAGCGGAGTGGGATGAAGTGCCACAGAGTCCTTCTGCGAGGCATAACACTTCAGCTGCCCGATTGGTATAACGGACCGATGACGCAAGCACTGTCACCCAGTGTTCTTGTAATTCGAGTATATCTTCTCGGCGCTGTTGCAGTAAAACCTGAAAAAGGGAAGCTGGGTAGATATTAGCTACAGAGATAACAGACAGTGGACGACACACCATCTGGATTCCATAACGCAACCTCAACGGCAAACAATTCTATGCCAAACCAACGGCACATATTATCTGCTTCTGTGCCTAAGCGGCATTGTTCCTCCCGGCAGCGGTCACGTTTCAACATTGCGCGGATCCCATCACGAACGTCTGTGTCTTCTAACCATCGGGGTATCTCTCCGCTGGCCGGGGAAATCCATACGTCTTGTAGCAGTGATTGGTCACCACGGAGGTCAGCAAGCTTTGTTGGTAGAGGAGTTGGCAGAGGGATGGCATACACAGGATGGTACAGTTCTTCGAGAGTCTGACAGTACTTGTTGAACTTTTTGATCGCCGACATGAGAGCAGGCTGGCGCTTTGCTATAGCTCGTCGAGTTTGTTGATGGAGCTTAGTCCCTAATACGGTCTGAATTGGTATAAATCAAAGGACAACATGAAACACACCCAGTGCCTTATCCTTACCACCGACTGCACGATCGAGTTTGTCCCATTCAAAGAAACTGCCGATCACCCTCTTTCGGATATTGATCTTGAGATCCCGAGCCATCAACAAAGTCCGCACGAATTCCAAGGGGACACCTTCCAACTGCGGAAATTGGTCTTGCACGTTTAATGACGCGTATAAAGTTTCAACCTTCTCGAGAAGACGACTGTGGCTGCGTTCCATGCTGTCGAGCACACTGAGGGCATCTTTGGTGGTCGCGTCCTTCTCAATGGCGACACGGGCAGTTTGCAGGGTGCGTTCTGAGGCATCCAGGTCAGCTTGTAATACAAGAACACTGTCAAGTTCTTTCTTCAGTCGCACAGGCGCATCTATATATCGTGAGACATTCTGGATAGAGATATGGGTGGAATTTGCATACGAGCTCTGATAGAGAGCTGCGCAGTCCACTGTGTACGGAGATCAGAGAGAGGGACTCCACAAGTGTTCAATACTTGTTGGGCAGCATCACGTTGTTCCCCGATTCCTTTCTTCATCCGACGCTTCAACCAGGGACCCAATTCCTTCCGCATCTCCTGGCCGATGGCCGCAGCTTGCCGGTCAATCAGCCATATGCGACGTTGACGCTGCGAATTATCAGTGCTTCGCGATACAGCATCCAACCAAGCTTACGGAAGATGCCCGTTCTATACCGATGAGCTTGATGAGACGAGACCACAATCGTTCGGTGCCCTCGCCGTCTGATAAGCCGAGTCCCTCAACAAGGCGCGGGTTGTACACTAGTTGACATGCCCACTCATGCCCATATGCATGCATTGCGGTCGTTGCGAAGCACATGCGGGATACTATGGAGCGATCAAGTATGTCGTACTATTATTTGTCAGAATTAGCAGGGAGGGGTCAATACATGCCATACCTGGTGCAGCGATCGTTCAGTGACACACCCGATGTCGTAGAATACTGTAACCGTGGCAACCGAAGGTAGAAGCGAGAAGAGATGTTCGATCAAGGAGATACAATATTTCTGCTGTTCGCCGGGTGAATCTATGTTCGCGAAGAAGAGCAGGATATCATGACGGCATATGAGCGCCATCACACCGGTGTCATCGAAATTGTCCATCGCCGCCTTTTGCTTCTTGCCGTCTGCCGCTTCGTAAGATGATTCGCATTGGTCAATTGCCATATCGGGTACTTCGGTGGTACGCTGATTGGCCGGGCGCCGACGGGCTTTTGAAATACGTAGTCCAATAGCATCAACCTGGGCCTTCGGTATGAAGTACTTGGGTTGATAGAAAATGGGACCATTGCCCGCTGAGCGACGGTGGCGATGATGGAAGTTGCCATCAGTGGAAACATGAATGTCGCCGCCAGCTGGAAGTGGGCGGCCATACGAGTTGCCCCCAAAGCACGCAGGACAACGCTGTGCAAGGATCGGCAAACATGAGGGCAGAGTATCTGGGCTGGGCATGGAAGGCCTCGGTGGCATGTTGGAATGATCGCCCGCGGCATAGGCCGGATCGCCAGGGGATTGATGCTGGGGGGGGGGCGTGGGTGCAGCCGCGTGTCTGTGCTTCTGTGAGACAGCCTCGGGCTTCGGCGATTGTTGTGTCAATTCGCTGTTCGACTTCGATTTGAAGAACGTCAAACCATTGGACGGCATGGCCAAGACTACGTCTGAATGGTTCCTGGATAGATTTACCCTAACAAGCGGTTAGTGGCTACGACGCGACCCAAAGAGATGATGTCACCTCGCATCCTGACATGCGAAAACCACGGTGGAGGTAGTGGGTATTCAGTGCAGATGCTAGCGCATTGATGGCATCACACGAGCGCTCAAAGAGAGCACGATAGAAGAAAAGAAGTTCTGTTGAGATCGCGATTCGAGGCTGTGAGGGTGCCGTTGGAAATAACCCGGAACGCAGGAGGACCTGAGCAAGCGAAGCGCATTCGCATGATTGGACTGTTACGGTTGAAAAATCTACAATATGAATGAATCGATTAGCACATATGAAGGAAACAAGATACTTACGATCATAATATAGACAGAGGAGCACCACCCGTTTGGGTATACATGCTTGTTGGCAGCACGAGAGCGTGGTCGTAGGCACTGGAACAGGTTTTCCAAGAGTTTGTGTGATGTACTGCATAAACGGATCAATCAATGTCGGTATGAGGGATTGCCACTTGTCCGACTGGCGTGACACATTTGCTCGTGATGCCTGAACGGTTTCGATGTGAACCTCGTCGTCCGGAGTGCTGTAGGGCATGTCATGGTCAGTGGGACTGTCAAAAGCAGGTGAGGACTGCATGTCATCTTCAAGAGACCGATTGGCTTCGGGGGCTGCATCCCAGGCGGGCAGTAGGCAATAGCATGGGTAAACCCATGGGTGTTTGGGGATATACCCGCACCCGTACCCACCAACTTACCCATACCCACACTGCGGGTATGGGTTTTGACATGGGTAGTGAAGTCAATACCCAAGGGTCAACCCACAGTGGGTTTACCCATGGGTTCTATATTGTGAGAGAAGTACATAGTAACTACTCCAAGGGTATTGTAATCATGTCCCAATTATCCTCGAGGACTTGCACTTCTTTATCATTGACATCAGGAAGTGCACCTACTGCCATCACATCCTCCGTCTTGACA
>JBBPTW010000316.1:0-17364 GCA_038094575.1 Phylloporus cf. nigrescens
ATGGCTTTCTAATGATACCTAGGTTTGAGGGTCCAGCATCAATGTACCATGAGATATTAACCAATCTTTACAACTATGGCTAACATTGCAACAGTTTTGTTGCTCAGTGTAGAAATAGAAAGGCAGTGTTCAAGGCACTGCTCATCTTAAGGCATGGGATTAATACAACTTTTTTTGAGAACCTATCAACAACCATTAAGATTACATCAAATCCACAGGATTTGGGTAGGTCTGTTATGAAATCTGCTGAAATGTGTTCCCAGGGCCGATTGGATATGTCCAATGGGTTTAGCAAGCCTGCTGGAGGCTGATTGAATCCTTTCATGTGTTGGCATTTGTCACATCTAGCGACATATTCTCTGACTAATGATGACATTCCTGGCCATGTGAAATTTCTTTTTATGTTATCTAGTGTTTTTTCATAACCAGGGTAACTGGCAATTGTTAAGTCGTGATGCTTTTGGATGATTTGCATTCTTAGCTGTGGATCTGTGGGCACAAAGCAAGCACCCTTTGCATCCCTGTATAGGCCTATTTCATCCTAGGAAAATCCACAAGTTCTCAGCTTCAGAAGGTTGTTCTCCAATAGCTAGGCAAGCTGTTTTTGGATTTTATTTGTTAATATGTGTCCTTCATCATGAATCATCACCATTGAGATTCAGTTCTGGGAAGACAGCATTTCAGGTGCTATGTCTAACATGCATTTGTTGTCATGCTCAGCTCCAACTCTGTGGTTCTCTCAATGGGACAATGTATTGGCCTTTCCCATAGTGGTTCCTGGCTTGTGATGCCATTTCATATGGAACCTGGACAGGTATTGTGCCCATTGGGCTTGTCTGTGTGTGAGGTCCTGCCTTGTCATGTACCATTGAAGGTTTGCATGGTCATTCCATATTTCAAATTGGTGACATGCTTCTTCAAGATAATGTCACTATTGCTCTAATGCATGGATGACACTCAATATCTCTTTGTCCACAACTTGATAGTTTTGCACTGATGGTGTCATAGAGTGACTGTAGAAGGCAACTGGGTGCCAATGATCATCTTTTTCTATTGATAGGACCACTCCTGTGGTGTAGTCCGATGCATTGCATTTCAGGCAATATTTGTTATCTATATCTGGGAATGCTCAAATGGGTGTGGTCATGAAGGCTTGCTTCAGTGTGTTAAATGCTTGATCCACAGCAGTTTCCCATTTAAAGCTAATGTCCTTCTTAGTGAGATCATGCAGAGGGTGTGTGACCTTGGTGTAGTCCTTGATGAATCTCCTATAGAAGTTGGCTAGGCCTAAAAAGCTCCTGAACTCTTTTACAGTAGTCAGCTTTAGCCATTCCATTATCACTTTTACTTTTGACTGGTCCATTTTTATTCCATCCTTTCCTACAATCATGCTGAGGAACTCTATCTTTAATTGATAGAATGAGCACTTTCTGGCTTTAGGAATAGGTTGTTTTCTTCTAAGTGGTGCAGTACTTCAAGTACTATAGTGTTGTGCTTGGCTTTATCTGTTGTTTTTGTGAAGATCATTATATCATTGATGTATACCATGACCATGCCCTTCATGTCTGTGAATAGCTTGTTCATCATGGTTTGGAAGGTGGCAGGGGAGTTGCAGAGTCTGAAATACATAACTAAGGGTTTGAATGAACTGTGATAGTAGACAAAAGTGGCCTTCCACTCATTTCCATGCTTAATGTGGACATTGTTGTATCCCCATCTAAGATCCATTTTCATGAATATCTTTGTGCCTCTGAGCTTGTCAACAAGCTGTGAGATAAGCAGCAAAGGGTAATTGTTTTTGGTAGTCCCCTCATTAAGATAATGGTAATCCTGTACAATTTGCTTCTGGCTGTCTTTCTTTGACACAAAGAAAACTGGACTAGTTTGTTCTAATTTGGAGGGACAGATGTACCCTTTCTTTAGCTGATTGTCAATGAAGGCTGATACTTCCTCCTGTTCCTGTGGAGATAAGCATATCAATTGTCCCTTCTTAGGTACAAAGCCTTCTTTCAGATCTATTACATGATCCCATGGTTTTCTAGTGGGCATCCACTCTGACTCTCTCTTGGAGAAGACATTGATGTATTTGTGAAACTGAGGTAGTACCATTTGTTCCAGGGTCAACTTGACCTTGGTTTCTGCAGGTTCTGTTTTTAATGCAGCATAGATGTCGTACTGGTTAGGTTTCAAAAGGTTGCAACACTGTTTGGGGCAGTGAGTTATAGTGACCTCCCCTATAGTCCAATTTATAGTAGGATTGTGCATCCAGAGCCATGCATATCCAAGAATAAAGCTATTCTTGCCAAGGTCTGTAACTTCTGCTGTGATGTGCTTGCAATGTCCTTTGAACTCTATCACCAGCTCTGCAGCATGGGTGATCCTCCCAGCTGAGTTTGAACTACTGTCTACATTGAAGACTGGTATTGGCTTTTCTAATTTGAAGAGTGGGATGTTCCTGGCATCTGCCCATGATTTGTCAATAAGAATGACATTGGCTCCACTGTCTAGTAGTGCTTCTGCCATGAAGAACAGGGCATATCTGTCCTCTGCTGGCCTTAACCACATTTGTAGATTTATTTCCCGTTTAGGTGCCATTGTCCTGACTAGGGTGTTTTCTGGAAGTGCAGGGTTGTGATTTTTGTTAGAAGAGGAATTAAGCCCAGATGTAACCCCCCTGATGAGCCGACTATCAAGGTTGGACCCCTCTGTGGGCAAATTCGAAATAGATATTATGGATTCAGTGTCAGACCATTCATTCTCTGACTCAATTGGAAGGCATGCATAGCGATTATAGAAAGCCCTCTCCTGCCCTGTGCCAGATTTGGATGTAATTAAAAATCTAACTTGTGAGCTTCAGTAATGGCTTCATAGTCTTTGAACCATGCTTGTGCCTCATCAAGTTTCATTCCTTGAATATGGTTGGCCCAGTGGCCTAGCCTTGCACTCCATTATGACTTATCGGCCTTAGATTTTATGTTTCCCTGAGATGGGTTTCCACCAGAGTTGAGTTTAATGTCATTCTAGGATGTTTCCTGAATGAAGGCTTGGCCATCCCAATCAAGGTCCTGACCCTAATCCACAGCCCGGATATTTCTCCTTTGTCCCTGCCTATTCTTGTTCTGGGGTGTGGTTCCTTTAAACCTTTTGCACCCTTTCCTGTGTCCACCTCCATGGAATTTGCAGTTTGGGCACTGCACTTTAGGTTTTGGACATTCTGACAACCTGTGTCCATCTGTCCCTTGGCAGTTCCAGCATCTGGTGCCTGTGCATAGCACATCCACATTCATAGCATTGGGGTCCCATGTGGGGGACCAGGCTGTCTGCTGGCCTTCCCTGTTGGCAATGCCAGCTTTCATATATCTGAGCAATTGTTTACAGGCTCCTAGCTCTCAAAGCTGAGATTTGAGTTCCTTTAAACTCATGATGTGTCCCAATTTGAAGACGATCTTCTCAATTAAGTCAGGGTTGGTGCCTTTTTCTAGCAGCTCAATCAATTGGCCTTCCTCATAGCTGGCCAGGGCCTCATAGGTCTCAAACCTAGTGAGAAAGCTCTTAAGTGACCCTGTGCCTTGGCAGAGGGACTGTATGGCCATCTGGTTCCACTTCTGTTCATTGGAGGACCAGAATTGGATGGTGATGAGAGTCTCAAATGCATCCCAGCTCAGAAACTCCCCTTTCACCATTCTCATTAATTGGGACTGGGTGAAGGTCCCTGCATTGTCTCCTTCCATTCTGATTAGCACTGCCTGCACCCCATTGAAGCCTGCTAGTGCAGTTGGGTTCATCTGCCACCAGATCAGTACATGTGTCCACCATTCTCTGAAGACATGGCCTCATGTTCCACTAAACTTGCCAGGGTCTGAAACGGTCTTATTTAATTTGACCTCCCACAAGGAGTGTGTGGGGCCTGTACTCAATCCTGAAGCCTGAGGGATAGTAGCCAGCTATTGGTCAAGTTCATTAAGATTATCCTGCAGAGTTTCTTTGTTCATCTGCAGTCAGGTTAGGGTGTCCACCTGTGTATTTATTATGGCAGACTGTTTTTCAATTTGGGCATATACACGCTCTAGATAGAATATAAGCTATGTAGCAAGTTTTGCCACTTCTTGGTTTCCATGGAGTGCAGCTCTGCTCAACACAGTGAGCATCTCCTTGAGCAGCATGGAGGCTGATCCTGGTCCTTCTCCTGAAATATTTGTTTTTTATATGTAGGTAGTGCGAGAGTAAGGTGCCTTCAGTTCTGCTTATTTGCTATGGCTTTATCTTCCCAAGCATTGATGGCTTGTTGCTATGTGGTACCCTTGATGTCTAGTGTCAAGCAGAGGATTCTTATTTGGATTCAGTACTTAGCCGGCCAAGGATAGTTTAAGAGCCTCTCAAAGGCTTTGTAAAAGACATAGAGAGTGATGAAAGCAAAAACAAAGGTTTCAGAAAACTCAATGGACATATGGCTCCTTGTTCCAATGTGTTCCTTTAAACATGGTGAAGGATCTGTGACAGAAATAAAGCAAATTCTATTGCTCCTAATAGTATTGCTTTAACTTCTTCAGCGAGTATCTAGACCTGAGCTCAATTCTGCTAAAGCCTTCAGGTTCGCCACCTCTAGATCTCCTGATTTCTTTAAAACAACGGCAGCATTTAGATGCTCTTTGTGCTAGCACTGGTGACCTGCACAAAGATGAAATCATGCTGAGCCAGGTCAGACATTTCACCAACCATGCCTATTCTACCCCTTTCACTTCCTATCCTTAGTTCATAACTTCTATCTACCTAGCCAGTTATTACGTCTACTCTCAAGAAAGCTTATACTATGGACTAACTACCATTAATCTTTCAAAGATTCCACCTTCCAACTTCTTGAGATACAGGATTCATCTTTCTGCTACCTTTTAACTACCAAGATTAATAGCCTTTGGTAACTTTTACTTTATATTTTAGAACATTGTAAATGCACAGCCACCCAACTCCTACAGAGGCATCACATGACCAAGACCTCCTACCATGTGACTTGCTTACTCATGCACAGCCCTCTGGGAAGGCACTATAGGCCAATTTGGGCAAACATAGCCTTTTGCTCTACATCACTTGTATCCCTTTCAGGGACTAGTGAGTGGCAATGCTACTGTTTCTAATTCAAGAAGCACAGCCACAATGACTTCTCTGCATGGCCTGCAAGAGTCACAAAGAGTCATTCATGAAGTACAGCTTGTCACTAAGGAAACTAGTCATAAGATATCAGACCTAGTCAATCTGACTAGAAGGAATTCTAAATGGAGAGTCCCAAGGGAATGGTAAGCTGTAGCATAGCCCCCTGTACTGTAGTATATAAGCCCATGAATACAGCAGGGAACAGAGAGTCCCAATTACTCCCCACTTGGCCTCTAAAAGTTTCAAGTGAGCCCCAGCCTCAAAGAGCCAGAAAGCTCAACATATTCTACAAGAGTCCAGCCAATTAAGGATTCAAGAAATATCCTTCTGGAACTCTTCCCCCCTTTTCAGATTACCCTTCTCCTAGACTACTCACCTAGAGAGTCTACCTTTCCAACCCACCTTTCCCATATCCATTTGCCCCATAGACTTGTTGTTTAGGCAAAATCCCTTCTCAAGCTTCCTTAGAGCTTATCACCACCTACCTTGCTTGTTCCATAGCCCACTCCTAGTCTACAAAGACTACACCTCACCTCATTACTTGTTCCAAGTAACCCCCTGCTATATTTATAGCCATCATCTCTGCTAGTAAAAGCCAACCAATCATCTTGAATACTCTTATTCAGAGATTGAAGAACAACCAGGCATTCGATTGACTAAGTTTCTCACTCACTCAGGAGGAGATAGTCTCTTGAACACCCTTCTGTTTGATCTAGGAGCTAGAGTTGTCCCATCCCTAGCTTATAGTCATATTGGCTCTGGAGAATATACCTATTGAGAAGCCTAGCAGTTCACTAGGTATTTCCTAAACAAAGGACACTGGGTTTTCAGTCATCTTCCTCTGCCACACCTCACTCTCTCCCTTCCAACCCAGTCTACCTCGATGGCTTCATTTTTCCCACCCTGCTGAAGATAATCACCATGCTCCACAATCACTGGACAGTTCACATTTCCTTGTTGGCCCTGACCACCAGGGCTCTTAACAGCACTTCTCTGTCTTCCCATGATGACTCAGGGCAGTCCATTTCCCTTGACAAGGATGGGAAGCTCAGACTTTCCTCTCTGAAGATCTCCACCAGAGACAAAGGCTCAATCTCAGCCCAGGACTGGATCCATGCCTTCTCTATGCTGGTCAAGGCAATTTGGGACCATCTTGGTGGTTCCAACAGTGCCATGATTGCTGACACTTGGTAGTCGCACTTCACCCATTTGGTATTCCATTCCAACTTCTGGGACCTTTTCCACACCATTCTTTGCTATGACACCCACCTTCAGATGTTCTGATTAGATGCCAAGATTGCTCTCAACTCCTTAGTCTGGTACCAAATCCTGGATACTTACCACACTGGCACACAGCACCTGCTCTCTGGCCTGGCAAGCACCATGCCTCCAGCTCCCCCCAAATCCTTTCCAGTGTCCTGAAGTTCTTTCATTTCCCAGCCTTTGACCTGCCCCTCTAGGCCTTCTTCCCTCCCAGGTTCCTCCTCCTCAGATCTCCACCAGCCCTTTCATTGCATTTTCTGCAGTGTTCTAGGCTACAGAAAACGGGCTTGCAGTGTCTCAAAAACTCCCTTCATTGCCCTCATTGATGGCCTCTGGCAAACTGCTCAGAGTGAGCAGGTTTGCTTCAAATTCAATGGCTAAGGTTGCTTCAACTCCCCTTGCCCCCACCACCACCTATGCTCCTGCTGCAATGCTCAACACCCAGCTCAGGAATGCCATGCATAACAGCTTCCTTCCCATCATCACCCCCTTCCGTTGGCAGGTTTGGGAAGAGTTCCTCTCAGCAGCCAGCACCCTGGAGGAGTTCACAGATGTTCCAAAAGACATCCATTTTGGTTGGCACATCAGTGTCCCAGATTCTTATGTTCAATCCTCTTCTTTCCTTCCAGACAATCATTGCTTAGCATTAGAACACTTAGAATTCTTTCTTTCTTATATAAATTCCGAGGTTCAGACCTGCCATTACTTAAAACCTTTTTTCTCCAATCATTTAGAACACATTATTGGTCCTTTTTGCTCTAGCCCCTTTGGTGTCATCCTCAAGCCCAGCTCTTCCAAGTTCCATCTGGTTCAAGACCACTCCTTTCCTCAGGATTACTCTCAGGTGTCCTCCCTGAACTCTCTAATAGACTTCTCCTCATTCAGCATCAAGTGGGAAACTTTCAGCAACTGTTGGCTGCTGGTTGCCAAGGCCCCTCCTGGCACTCAGGCAGCCATTTTTTATGTTGAGGCAGCTCACTGCCATTCCCCCATTGCCCCCAAAGACCAACACCTTGCATCTGTCAAGGTAGTGGTCAAGAAGATTGAGCTTATATACATAGATCACTGTGCTTGCTTTGACTGCTCCAGCTCTGGCCCTCTCTTTGACCACCCCAGTAATGCCATCATCTGCATTTACAAATCTAAAGGGGTTGACAACATCATCCACTGGGCAGATGATTACTCCTTTTTTTGGTATTCTCTTCTTCCTTACAATCCCCTTTCTCTCCATTTCTCATATGATGAATCCTTGGTCTTCTGGGTCACCAAATCTCTGGGGTGGCCCTGGGCCTTAGATAAACATGTTCCCTTTGCCTCCTCTTTTCTTTACTTAGGGTTTTCCTAGGACCTTGCAGAAAAGTCTGTCTCTATTCCATTGAAAAAGCACCAGAAGTACCTGGCATGCCTAGAACCCTGGATTCCAGGCTCTTCTTTTTCTCTCAAGGACTGTCAGAGCATCATGAGTTGTCTTCAGCACTGTACTTTAGTTCTTTCTGATGGCCAGTTGCACCTTCCTTCCTTTTACAAGCTCATTTCTTCATTCAAAAATCCAAACAAACCCTTCATTCACCACCATTTACCTTCTGAACTTCTGGAAGATGTCTCTTTGTGGTGTTCTGCTCTCAGCACTGATTGGTATGGTTGCACTATCACCTCCCCTTCAGACTCCCTTGACATCTCAGTTTTTGTTGATGCCTCCACCTCCTTCAGTATCAGTCTCCTTATCAACAGTCACTGGTTCGCCTGGCAGCTCATTGCTGGTTGGAACTCAGAAGGCAGGGACATTGGCTGGGCCAAAATGGTGGCCATCGACTTAGCCCTTCATGCTCTCATCCATTCTGGCTACTCTGACTATTATTTAGTCTTCCACTCTAACAATCAGGGCATTGTAGGCACCCTCAAGGCAGGTCACTCCCACAACTCTGCACAGAATAAAATTCTGCACTGTATCATTGTGAACTTTAGAGATCACAGGATCTAGCTGTCAGTGGAGTGGGTCAAGTCTGCTGACAATCTCTCAGACTCCATTTCTTGTGGCTTGTTCCCTTTGCACCTTTCTCATCTAGACCACCCACCCTCACTCCCTTTGTACTTAAAAGCATTCCTTTCCCCTGTATAGTTGTTATTCTGTATTATTGGAATACATGTGTTTTGCTCTTATTGGCCTGCCAGTCCCTCCCTTGCCTTTACTCCCCCATGGATACATTATTATAGGCAGCCACCGATTTAGTCCTCCATGCCCACTCAATTCTCTATGACCCACCTCCCCTCTTCATCTCTTAGAAGGCCTTGTTCAAAGTCAACTGGGCCCTGGGCTGTGCCTGGGCCAACTCCACTCTCAAAAAATATTGTGGGGTTGTTGATCAATTCCATGTCTTTTGTGACAAGGAGAACATTCTCCATTACCCTCACCTACCAGTGGGTGAACAGCTTCTCTGTGCCTTTGCAGCCTCCCACATTGGCACCATCATGGGGAACATGGCCCACAACCACATGATGACCCTTAAGGCCTGGCATACCTTCAACAATGACAATATCTCCTGGAATGATGGTCCTCACCTTCACTATATTCTGAATGGTGTAGATAACCTCTCCTCCTCCTCACACAAACCTCCCTGCCCTCCAGTGATATGTGTCATGCTGCTCACTCTGGCCCATGACTTGTCTTCCTCCAACTTTTTCAACACTTGTTGCCTTGCTGCCACATGTTTCACAATGTGGGGCCAAGTTTATCTTGGCAGGATCCTTTCTTCCTAGGAAAGTTCTTACAAACCCCATTCCATTGTCTGCTACATCCATCTTTACCCTTCACTCAACAACAACAGCTCTCAGAAGTGCTTCCTCCCATACACCAAGGTGGCCAAGCACAAAGGGAAACACATCATCATTTGCAGGTAGCAAGACAACTCAGACCCCATTGCAGCTCTATCCACTCATCTTTTGCTAAACAACATGCCCCCCAATCTCCCTCTATTCTGTTACATCTTTCCTCACAGTTGGCACTGCCTCATGAAGAAGAAATTCCTCACCCACTGTAATGAAATTTGGTCAGCAGCCAACCTTTTCACTACCTCTGGCCACTCTTTTCGGATCAGTGGGACAATGGAGTTCCTCCTTGCCAGCATCACCTTAGACATGGTCAAGGTCCTTGGCCACTGGTCTTCCAACACCTTCCTTCATTACTGGTGCTCTCTCAAATTACTCGCCCTACTTCACATGGAACTTCTTACCTCCTGGCAGTGATCCTGCTCCATTTCCAGCCTTCTTTGGATGTGTTGGTGTGCTGGTTCATCTTCTCATGCCCACAGCTGCACCTTCACATTTGAGTCAGTCTTAGCACTGCTCCCAGCACACCTGGACAGTTCCAGTCTGGCACTCAGTTGTTTACGTGCCCAGATTGCACCATCTCCAGTCCCCCACCTTAGGAAGGCCTGTCCACTTCATTCTATCTGCCCTGCTCTCTTCTCAGATGCAAACAGCCCGAAAAGAGTTGTTCAAGTCAGAACCATTATCAAGTGATAAATCCTTGAATATGTTACCTAGTGATAGTGACTCAGAATAATTATTATCCAATGAATCTGATAATGGATCTGATAAGAAGATCAAATGAAAGAGAAAGCAAATGTCTAAAAAATGAAGCAAATGGTCTCATAAGTGAAAAAGTATTAAAGTTTGATTTGGAAAGATCAAACCAATTGCTCCAATGGTCCAATGGTATATAATAGAGCAGCTAACTCATGGGCATTCCATCAGTTTGTAATCAAAGAAATAGCATATGTCAAAGTAGGAAGTATAAAGCAATATAACCAAGTCTTGATATTATTGCATCATCTGACAGAATAAGCCCACAGGTTCTACATTTGTGAAGTGTTAAATAACCCATATAAATAATGGCTTTGTAAATTCTTCCTGGAGCTGTTTAATAGCTGCTTCCCACTCAATATCTGAATAAAGCAAAGGGATGAGCTATAGAGAATTTTCCTATATGAACATATCATCTAAGAATATATCACCAAGCTAAACAAGCTCTGGAACCTAATTGGTAACATTAGTGAACATGACAGGGTCATAAAACTGTGGTTCATATTGAATACTTATCTCCAGTCCCAACTATGAAAAGACAAATCAAATCTCAAAAAGTCTACACTGAAGGAAGTGATTGTGGTGGTGGAAATAATCAAGATTGTACAGTTGGTCAGCACTTAAATTAGCTGACTCAATGGCCTGGGCAACCACAATAGGTTAGATTATGTATAATTCTAATCTAAGCAAAGAAATAAGACTGGAGAACATGTCATTACAGACTTAAGTAAATCAAACAACCTATGGAATAGATGTGAAGGTTCTAAGAGTGTTTGAAATTGAAGTAAGCAAAAAATTAAATGAGTCAAGAACTGGTTGAGTAAACAAAAATTGCTATCAAAGTATAAAAGAAATGTGACTAAGGGCATGCAGCTGAGCAAGGAATAACACAATCAGCAAACAAATGTAAAGCTATGTTTTGAATACAAAGAAAATATTATGGTCACCAAACTCTTTTTACTATGCTAGATGTACTTAGCTGTTTTCAATGACTCTAGATAAGTCATTCATCACCACCACAACACTCATGACTCCAGACAGTTATTGTGACCACAGCCATGATCATGTAACTTATCCCCAGATGGATATATGTATGAGATCTTACGATTTATATAACTCATAATCACAGCTTCTATAATTTCCATCATACTTCTCTTTTTTAATCTCCCACCATCACAGGGCTGTTTTGCCACCCTATGCTATGCTTCTCTTCCATTTGATACACCATATGGCTATACCCTTATGACTCACCCCTCATTCCTCTTATTTATTAATTTTTGTCACAAGACTATATATATCAGTGCTGCCACATAGACAGCCTTCTATTTCATATTTCATATCTCACAGCCTTTATTATGACTCACCATGACTTATCTAATAAACATAGCTATTTACTTCTTATGGTATATAACATGTACAAATAGAACCACATATGTACAAACCCCTAGATAGTATATAAACCCCCAGAGCCTGACTGGAATTTCCAGTCTGGTTCTCTTGTTCTTCTTCTTTAACAGAGGGACACTAGACTTAAAACTCTCTTTTCTTTTTCTTTATGACCACAGGTAGGCCTGCCAGTTGTTTCTTCTATTGCACTCCTTTATTGAAGTCATTACAGGAAGCAGATATTATGCAAATGCTTGTCTAAAATAAAGAGTAATAACAGGAGGAAGCAGCAGTAAGCCCCCTGAAATAGTATCTTTATTTAACATCAAGCTTGGACAGACCACTGAAATAGGTAAGGATATTCTGCTAACATTAGTGTAGCTTGAGATAATTAACAACAAGAAAGATGATTTATCTGAATGACACTAAAAGTGATTCTGAAATTGAATGGAAGGAAGAGCAGCACTCCTACAAGGAGCAAAGTCTGTATTATGACCCTAACTGGTGTATCAATGATCTCCTTATAAGGTGAATTGAGAAAATATGATTTTCTTCCTTAGAGATATTCCAGAAGACTGATAGTTTACTGATCCTAGACAATTCAGCATCAGGCAGCTTAATAGTTCAGATATGTATTATATCTTTGATTATGCATAAACATCAGAGCAGAACTAATGCTTTAATATCAAAACAGAGTTTCTCCTGGACTGAAATTTCCAGGTTGGTGACTAGTTTGTGCTACAACTTATTAAGTGAGAATATAAAATAGAGGATCATTCAAAGCCACAGACAATGAAGGATCTCATAGTATCTTGGATACAAATGCAACTGATGTATGCTATTGACTTAGAATAGAAGACTAAATGAATGATTCATCAGATCTTCTGTATTTCAAAGAAAGAAGATACTATGGTCTAGGACTAGCTCCTCTTATTGTGTTGTTTCTTCTACATAAGATAGCACTTAACTGGTATCTTGACATGGTAAACTGGTATTATCAAATGGTCAAGACGTCATTTCAAACAAACTCTTTGATCACAATAACTGGCAATGAACAATCCCAGAATGGATATTCAACTCAGATTATAATATCAATGCTGAAGATATCAACTTAAATAATAATTATAAATCAAATTTAAAGAAAGCCAATCAGCCAGATCCCCTAGTTGAATTATTTAGTATTCAAGTACCATAAGAGTCTTTGGTAGGGATTAAACAGAACTCAGCAATGGTTAAAGCACTAAGAATCTCAATTCTAAAGCCTCTTGTTATTATTGTCCAGATTAATCAATATCCTGCACATATACTATTGGATATAGCTTTATTGGCTGACTTTATGTTGATGACTCTGGCAGAATAACTGGAAGTTAATAAGGTCAACCTCTCCAGACCCCCAAACTTGTACAGTGGCTCAAAAAACTATCCAGATGTTTGCATATTTCACACTAAACACAATGGTTCACAATAACCACTAAATCTAGCCATAATATCTTGGTATATCAAATATAGTGTTTACTCTTGGCTTTCAATAGATATAAAAATTAAGTTATTTGGATAAGATTTGATAAAATGGCAGCCATTTCAAAATAATGACTTATCTGGACAATTTTTTAACTTTACACAAATTTGAGTATTTAATACTTGGTTTGGCCTTTATAACTGCTTCAATCCTTCTAGGCATACTCTCTATCCATTTTTGACACTGTTCCATAGAAATCTTTCCCCACTTCTCTATTATCCTATCCCATAGCTGATAAATCCCTATAAAAGCACTTTCATAGGCTGATAAGCACCTTTTAAGGTGATTCCAACTATGTTCAATAGGATTGAGGTCTGAAGATTGCACAGGCCAATTCAGAAGCTTGATTTTCTGCTCTTTAAATCACTTTTGAGCTCTTCTGGAGGTATGCTTGGAATCATTATTCTGTTAAAAAAAGAATGTTTTCATTTGAAATTCCAGATTCCTCCATGCTTTGCAATAACCTCTCCTTTAAAGTTGTTACATACTACTCAGCATCCATTCTTCCCTCCACCTCACTCAAGATCCCAACTCCATTCCACCCTATATAACCCCATACCATCAATGAACCTCCTCCAAACTTCACTGTACCTTTGACCTCTCTAGCAATCAATTCCTCTTTTTTCTTTTTCCACACATATTCCTACCCATCTGATTCAATCCTATTGATTTTGGTCTCATCTGACCATATGACTCTTTTCCAGTCCTCCACAGTCCAATGTTAATACTTATAAGCAAAGGCAAGTCTTTTTTTCTTATGTTCTTAAAAGAGTAGAGGCTTTTTCTTTTTTACCACAGCTTTAAGAGAGGCTTCTTTAAGGGTATTTCTTATTGTCTGGGAACAAACAGGAGTATCAATGATGGAATTGATAAGTTGAGTGGCATCAACAGCATTTTTGACCTTGCCAGTAATAATTTGTTAAACAATAGTCCTTTTATTGGTAGAAGTAAGTTTTGAAGAACAGCCACCATGAAGTCTAGGCCTTTCTATTTGAAGTTCCTGAAGGACCTCACATATTGTGGACTTCCCTAGACCAGTTTGGACAGCAATCTTTCTAGAGAAAAGGCCCATAGAGGAGAGAGAAATAATATTGTTTCTTTGAGAGGTAAAAATGACTTTTATGATAATAACGGAAAAATTAGCAAGAAATGATGGGGTGTATATATAGTGTCTGGCATTTAGTTACATAAAGATAACATAATGGAAGCATTACCAAACAGATGTAATCATTTTATAGCATGCTAGGGTCCAATATATATAATCAAAACTTTAAGTCAAAAAACTATCCAAATAAGTCATCATTTTGAAATGGCTGCCACTTTATCAAATCATATTCAAATAACTTAATTCTTATATCTATTGAGAGCCAAGAGTAAGTACTATATTTGATATATCAAGATATTATGGCTAGATTTAGTGGTTATTGCAGACCATTGTGTTTAGTGCAAAATATGCAAATATCTGAACAGTTTTTTAAGCCATTGTAGTTGATAGTGCAAGGCTCTAAATTCAAGATTAATTTTAGAACATGAGCATGATTTCAATATCAAGAAATGAATTACTTATGAAATTTCTACCTTATATATAAATATTCAGAATTATAACTTGATCCTGGGAACATCATGCTTGTTTCAATATTAAATAATAATTGGATTCAATGAGAATCATGTTATTCTGAAAAGCCAGGTGTTTATACTGATTGAAGGGCCACATGTAAAGTCTCTCAAGCTTTGGTTGATAAGCCTGAAGAGGGAATGGATAAGTATTATTTACCAGAAACTAATTAAGGTAGTCAAATCATTATGTGCCAAAGTGAGTGAAATAGAACTGCCACCACTTTGAACTATCAACTGCTTAATTTCAATAATTAACATGAATAAGATATACCTGTGGGAATCTTTATACTACTCTGAGGCAATAAGATCATAATGGGATGTGAAAGGAAAGGCTTATCTTCAGACTAGATAATAGAAAGTCACTTGCATCAGAAATACTATACCAATGCTATTGATCAAGAAAATAGGAACAAATAAGTTGCAAACTATTATAGATTTATATAAGTGCAATAAAAACATGCACAAGTTATTGGCATTACTGCCCAATATTAATTGAATCTTATGGCAGGTAGTCAAAAAGCAGTTCCAATTGATTATTAATAGGCAAGATACATACAAACAAATTTAGATTGTATCTGAACATGTTAAGTAAACAGCAGTACTATTTCCTACTTTTTGCCCTTGTCTATTTACCCTTTCTTAACACATGCCATATCTAATCTAATATCATATGATCTGATGATATAACACTCTTAAATCAGATAATATAACATATTATAACAGTAAACTTGTATAACATATATATCAAAGCTATATATATTAGTATATATAGTAATATATAGTCTATATTATATATGATCATGTATAAATATCTCTAACATGCATAATAAAATCCCTTATATAATTATGTACTAATCTCATCTGATAAGTCTTTTTCAATATATATAATAAAACTCCTCTATTATAACTTGCTCTTTTCTTGCTCCATGATTACCTTTGCAATTAGTCTCATTAAATGTTATTTCTTTTTATTAATAACTTATCACATTCCATAGTATTCTATAACATTTTATTTGCTTTATTATTAGTTAACCTGCCCTTACTATTCTTTGATATTCTTCCTTGTTCTATGCTTATCAATTATTGTTCTTTGACATTCTATGACCTTTCATAGCTTGGATACACAAACCCTTACTTTATATTCTATACTTTTAAGCTAGAGCTCCTTTATACTTCTATTCTCTTGAAATATATCATATTACTAAATCTTCTTGAACTCTTGAATGCTTTGAGTGGCATCTCTAAGTCTTTGTTCTACTTCTAAGTGGATACTTATCTTGAATCTCTGATCAACCATTGGATTCCTATTGATTATTGTTCTACTATTGAGTAAATGCTTACTCTAAACTCTTAACCCTAGAATCTTTTACAAAGACTATGCTCATTCTTATCTAGGTTAAGTATAATATCTTCAGTTATGCACTAAAAGCCTCTGATAAATTACAGAAAATACACATAACAAGATTTCTTAATTATGTCCTAAAAGCCTTAAAAAATATCTCAAAAAAATCATAACAAGATAAGTGAATTATATTCATAATAATTTACTATTAAAAACATGAAAATATTTCATTCTATACTTGTTATAAATGGATAAATAATTCTATAGCATTATAAATAACATAATAACATAATAGTATATTCTTTGCTAATTTATTTGTGAAAAAAATAGGGCATAACTCTAACTTATTTACAAAAAATAGGTAATATAGCATTTACTAACATGCACATCTGAAAATTCCAGTTATATGCACTGGTATATAAATTTTATATGCCATTGACATATAACTAGATACTTCAGTTATATACTTATATATCTTTTCATAATCCTTCATTAATCTATATATTATAGTATCATATATTTTATATATGTATGTATTACACTATGATATACATCATATGATCATAGCATATTCCAGAACCCCTCAGAAATGTGCTATATTACTAATATTTATGTCTTGAAAAATAAGACCTTATCCATTCATAATTCTGATTTATTTACAAAAAACAGGTAGTATAAGTAACTTTGTCTACAGAAAAGATCAATAAGTTATTCATTAAATAATTAGCCAGCCTTCTATGATTATATCTTAGAAGAAATTGTTTATAAATTATTTGAAATTAGAGAAAAAGTTGGTTAAATCAAAAAGCACAACAGTAGATTTAAAAAGTCTCTTGTGAGTAATAAATACAGCTTTTCATTGATTTCCTTCTCAAATGCAAAAATCATTATACTTTTATCTGATATTGAACTTTGTGTTACGATTTACTCTTTTCTTCATTTACTTTTCCCTTATTTACCATTGCAACTTATCCAATCGAACACTATTTCCTTTCATTGATGACTTACTGTTGTTACACTTTCAACCAGGAAGGCTTAGGTGCAGACTTGGACTGGAAGCTTCAGTACAAGATAGGAGAGGTTCTATAACACTCTGCTGAGGAGTGAGTCAAATGAAGCAAAGGTTTCAAGTTCTAAGACATCTATTCCAAGTAGACTAAGCTTGGAGTTTACAAGGGAGTATAGCTCAGTTTATATACTCTAGGATAAGAAAGAAACCATGGTGATATACCAGTGTGAAATGAGATTAGAATATCAATCAATGAAACAAAGGAGACAAAGTTAGAAGCACAGGAAAAGGTGATAGTAAGGGAAAACATTATGATGATGAGAAATGGTGAGGGCCATCAATGTGGAGATACACTGAGCAACAAAACCATTGCAATGTTAGCCATAGTTGTAAAGATTGGTTAATATCTCATGGTACATGGATGCTGGACCCTCAAACCTAGATATCATTAGAAAGCCATGATAAAGGGCTTTCCAAAAATATATACATTGATTATGT
>JBBPTW010000317.1:0-17322 GCA_038094575.1 Phylloporus cf. nigrescens
TGAGCAGGAGAGAATTCCGAACAAATCCCGAACAATGATCTAATCGGAGCGCTGTATTTACATAAACCGATCTCGCTGCCCTTTCAAGGCATCTAACCTGCTCCAGTGCCACGTTCTACACAATACTCAATAACCCCCAATAATGTGCAGCTTCAAGTATCTCATAATGAACCTCCTGAGATAACCTGAGTTCAGGCAACTGTTGCATCCCAGGGCTGGACTGACCTTCCAGCATAGACAATATACCACATCCTTCACTTTCTAGAGCCTCAAGACTTGATTTGTCTACAAGCAGTATAGGGTACAGTTGAAAACTCAATATTTATAAATGGTGGTTTATAAACAGTGTTACAGTGGTGTGCATAGGTAATTGAAACTACTGTTGACCATAGTCAATGAGAGGTTTTATCAGCAAAATTACATGCATCTAAATCTCACTTATTTGACTTATTTGGCTTTTACAATATTTCAAGACTCAGTACAAAGTCACTACCATCCTTGGTTTTTATGAGAGAACATTATAATTATTATGACCTATTGTTCTCTCATATTCCATGCTTATCAAATCCTTGTTTCTTAATGTTTTATAACCTTCCATAGCCTGAATATATAAGCCCTTGCTTGATATCCTGTAATATCAAGCTAGCACTTCTTTGTACTTCCATCCCTCTGAAATACATCATATCTTGAACTCTCTGAATGTCCCTAGGGACTCACCTTGAAACCTTTGAACCCTTGATTACTCTTTGTTCTCATCCTATACTTGAGTGAATGCTTACTTTGAACCTCTGGCTGACCATAGGACCTCTATTGGTCTTTGTCCTATCATTGAGTGGATGCTTGCTTCAAACCCTTGATCCTTGAACCATCTACAAAGCCTACACTTGTTCTTATTCAGGCCAAGCATAAGAGTGATTAAGATTTCTTATGTTTTAAAATGGAATGGGATGGGCTTTGATAGCATTAGACAGAGTTTGTGATTTGATAAGTAGAATAAGCCACCATAAGGCTGATTTAGATGCATGTAAAATTACTGATGTTCACAGTAAGGCTCAGATAGAATAGATAAACATCTCTCTTCTGAGTCCTCTACTGTCTACTACAATATGGTCATACTTAAGTACATATTATATAGGGCATAGGGTTGTTAGCTTAGGGCATAGTTATAGTAGGCATAGTAAAAGCTTCCAATAGAAGAAAAGGGGGATAGATAACAAGATGATGGCATATATGATTATAAGTGAGTTAGATGGCAATAGATTTGGCTAGGGCAAGATAGATTAGTGTTTATCATATTCTCCCTACCATCATTGTCCCAACAATATGTTATAAGATGGGATATTGGAATAGTGTATGACCTGATAACACAAGCAGGAAAGGAAGTTTAAATAGTAAAGGATGCTTGCTATTATGTCTGGTAGAGCAAAGAAGATTCTAAGAGCATAGTAGGGTGGTTGAGTGGAGTAGTTGGTTGCTGACTAAAGATTGGGAAGAAAGAAGAGTCAAAGACTGCTTATTTAGCTCAAGCAGAAGGGAAGGGTTTATATACTATATGAACTTGTTTATACATATATTGGACTATTTTATATAAGGTAGATAAGAAAAAGTCCATAGAACTTTATAGAAGAATCATATGATATACAAAGGAGTGAATAGCAAAAGAAACTCTTATCTATGACATCAGTGGATGACTGATAATATAGTAATCTGAATAGTGTAAGTGGCCCATGTGGTAAAATAAAAGCCTAGAATTCTGGTAATAGGAAAAGAAATTGGCAAAGAGAATATTGAATATTCTCAACATGTGGTTTGAATGTACTAGAAGTACTCCTAGTAACATAGAGAAGGCTTAGTTGTCTTACTTGGGGACAGAATATAGTGGTTGAAGTGCAAAAAGTATTATTTAACTCTGCTAACTTCAGTGATACATGTAGCCATATACTAAGAAGACCATGTGTTTTAGTATATATATTGGATGAAGTTCTGAGTGCAGGAAAGTGAAGCACTGCTTCTAAATGTTCTGACTTCAATTCTGAAAGTATAGGAAAGCTAGTTTTAGACTTGGAAAGCTTAGAAAACTTTGAAACTATACTATATAAGATCATCTAGAAATACAAGTTAGTTCCAGAATTCTGGAACTCCAGAAGCAACCAGAAGCATCTACAGGTCAACTGTAGTGCCCTTAGGTGCTTGGAAGTGTCCAGAATCATTTGAAACAATTCTATGTTCAACACTTTCCCATGCTTGACATGAATATCACAGATAAGCATATATAGAGAAACACATAACTGTTGATTAGCACAAATATATAAAAAGTCTGAGTTAAGCATGGAACTGCTCAAACTTTACATAGCCTAAGTTTTTGGTGAACATGTCAGCTAGGTTTTCATTACCATTGATGTAAAACAGCTCAATGTCTCTGTCTTTGACTAGATCATGAATGGAGTGATATCAGATTTGAATATGTCAGTTCTTCTTTTAATTGATAGGATTTTGGGCCAAGAAGATAGCACCTTGATTATCCCCACAGATTGGAATAGATCCTAGTTGATATTCTAGTTTACCTATTATCTGTTTGATGTCAGAGACTTGGATAGCACAGTCTGACATTGAGATGTATTCAGCCTTAGTAGCAGATCTTGCTGTAACCTTCTAAAGATGTGGGTTCCACATGAAGACTATTATTCTTGGCCTGGATAAGAATAAGCATAGCCTTTGTGAGAGTTCCTAGGGTCAAGGGTTCAAGAGAAGTGTTCACTTAATGATAGAATGAAGACCAATAGAGATTCTAAAGGTTGGCCAGAGGTTCAAGAAAAGCATCCACTCAAGTATAGGACAATAGCACAAGGAGGGCCTGAAAGGTAATCAAAAGTTCAAGAGTTCAAGGATATGATGCATTCCAGAGGGAAGAAAATACAAAGAAGCTCTAGCTTAGAGTACAGGGTATGAGGCAAAGATCATAGAATGTTAAGCAACAAAGATTGGTAAGCATGAAATATGAAAGAACAATAGAGAAGGATGAGGGCAGGTAATTGATGAGGCAAATAGAACATTATAGAATATTATGAAACAGTAATGAGTCATTGATGAAAGGAAATAGTGTTTAATTGTGTGTAAAATTAGATAAGTTGCAAAGGTAATCAAAGGAACAATAGACAAAGAAAAGAGTAAGTTATAACAAAGACTGCATTCATGAGCTTCAGATAATAACCTGTCTGTTAATGTGAAGTTTCCAGATCAGAATCTCAATTCAAATTTGTAGAGGCTGTGAGTCTGGCACTGCTCTTGCCATCATAAATGAGAAAATAATCTTGAGTTTCTATAAGATATTGGCATATGTATATAGAGGACCTTTTGTAGATTCTTCTGAATAGATTTGCTGATTGTCTTGCAAGTTGAATGACTGTGTAAGCAATATCTGAGCATATTCCTGTTATGATTCCATGCCTATCCAATTTATATATATATATATTGAATGCTTTGTTCTCTTTTCCCCATTTATGGCCATTTTCACTTATCTGCTTTCTGAATATCTTTTCTTAATTACTTGGACAATATCTTTTCCATTGATGACACATACCCTATATCTATTCCATTATCATAATGTGCCTCTATCTCTTCCCCTAGTTACCTTCATCACATGACTTCCATCTTCTTCTCTTCTGATTATTTTATTCATGGTTACCATGCTATTTATCTCTGAGTTGGCTGGTGGCAGTGTCTCAATTTCCTGCAATAAATTCTCAATCCATCTAATGTTTAGCAAATCCAGGTACTCAGAGAGTACTAACAGGTGCTCTTCCTGGTCAATTGAAAGCTAGCTTGTGTCTTCTAAGCTCTATTTGACTTTTGAGGATTACATTAAATTCACTTTCAATATGTTAGAGTATTCTTTTAACAAGTCATTCAGGAAAGAGACAGTTGTTATTTGACATGTGTATATGTAGCAACAAGGCATAAAAAATAAGGTGGATCTCTCATTGTCATATCTGATCAGGTAAGTTCAACTGATGTAAGTTGTTGCTGTAGTTCCAAATAATTTTGTAGGGTCCAATATACTTTGGTGCAAGTTTCCTTGTGTGTCCTTTTGGCAGTGACATATTCTTGGTGGATATATATATGAGGTCTTTATTTATGAATGATGAGTCTTGTTGCCTTCTATTCATATTTTGAGTCTACTTAACTTACTCTTCTAATATTGTATTATGTGCAGTTATCATTACCCATTTTATATGCTATATGAATATTTATATATTTGAGTACTCATTGGTAGTGGAATTGTTCCATATGAAGGTTTGAGGTATGTGTTCTGAGTTGA
Source organism: Phylloporus cf. nigrescens (assembly GCA_038094575.1). NCBI lineage: Eukaryota > Fungi > Basidiomycota > Agaricomycetes > Boletales > Boletaceae > Phylloporus > Phylloporus cf. nigrescens. The sequence goes on from JBBPTW010000317.1 coordinate 4,319, forward strand.
GAAAGAAAGGTATGTATTCTATTATTTTAGATTGTAAAGAATTGATAGCAAATTCAATAGCAGGTAGTTGGCTAGCCCAGTTCTTTTGACTACTGCTGATGCAAGACCACAATATCTGACTGATTGTTCAATTTGTATGCTCCATTGCTCTATCAGATTGTGGGTAATATGTGCTCAATAGTCTTTGTTGAATCTTGACTAACTGTTTCAGCCACATTTGGAAGGTGCTTGTAAATAGTATCTTAATCACTTATAATTGTCTTCAGCAATTCATGGTGCTTGTAGACCTTGGCAAATATTAGTTCGATGACCTCTTTTGCAGAGTAATCTGTTTAGCTTGGTATGAGATATACTATTCCAGTTAGATAATCAATAACTACCATAATGGTGTTGTATATTCCATTCTGATCTTTTGAAATTAGCAGTGATCCTACAAAATCTATTCCAATAGATTCCCAAGGTTTAATTAGCATCTCTAGTGGGTATAATCATTCATATGGTTTCTAATCTGTTGACTTACTTCATCAACAGATGTTATAAGTTTCACAATATTTTTGAGTGTTGCTAACCATGTCCTTCCATCACAGGTGGTTCCAGATGTAGGCCAATGTTTTAGATGCCCCAAGATGAGCCAGCATTGAATAGGCTTGCTCTATCACCCATCTTCTAATACTCTGTCCATTCTTTCTTTCATTTTAAGATGAATGTATCCATTGTTTACTCCAAAGTTCATGTAATGCTCTGGATTATCCAGTACTAACCTAAAGAAGGAGTCTTGAGCATACTGGTCCTTTGTTTTTCCCAATAGGTTGTCTCCATCAAGGAAAGTCAGGAATTTTCTCTTTTTCAAATTAAGATTTCTGTTCTATTGCCTTGGCTTCAGTAGTTGTATTCTCTGGGATATTTTCACTATCTGTTGAAGAGTGTTATGTATCATCATTTCCCCTATCAGATTGTTCATGTGATCTATAAAATACAATCTTGTTTTTTATTTGTTATGCAAATTCTATAGTAGTCTTGTATGGCCTCATTTCTGCTGAGGGTTCTACTATTGGTATCCCTTCCAGCTGGTTTGTAAGTTCTCCCTGATCAAGGGTTTGGCCTTTATTCTATCATATACTTCTTTGCAGGGTAAGTTTGCCTGCTTCTGCTTCTGCTCTGATCAAGATTGGCATAATGATTAGTTTGGTCATAGATGAGCCCTTATCTGCAAGCAGTATATATTCTGAGGCAGTGCACAGCATTCTGGGTGCATCATTCAAGTACATCCTTGATAGAATATCTGGTAGGACATTTTCAACTTCTAGTATATATTATATCTTGAATCAAACTTACTCAATTTTTTTTTCTAGCCATTGTGCTTGCCTTTCTAATATATTCTGTTGATTCATTAGGTGTATGAGTTTCTTATGATCTGTAAGCCACATTAAATGAACTTCTTGTAGAATATCTCAGTAACACAGCATTTCCTCTATTCTTGCAAGCATTTTCTACTTGTATATAGAGTAATTTTGCTACATAGTAGTTATCTTTATGCTAAAGAATGCTATAATACAAGCTGTTCCAGGCTTCTTTCCCTGTACAATGACACTTGCTAATTTATTTAGGCATGTATCAGTCATAAATCAAATAGGCTCTGCATTTGATCCATAGTCAATAGATACACAACTGTGCTTTGCACAGGCTTGCATGTAAGTCTTTACTTGTTTAAATGCTCTTTGTTCTATCTCTGTCCATCTAAATGGTACTAAGTCTCCTATTACAGCTAACAGCACTTCCATTGGGATTTAGACCTTGTATATGTTGTCTGCAAGGTATCCAGCTGCACCTATAAATCCATGCAGTAAGTTACAATTTGTGGATACTTTCCAGTTAACAATGTGATCTACTTTGTTAGGATTCATCTGCATTCTGCTATCATCAATGATATACTCAAGGACTTTTATCTCAGGGCAAAGAAATCAAATTTTATGTTCACTTAGGTAGAATTTTTCTTGATATAGTATATTTAGCACAATTTTGACATGCTCATGATATTTTTCCAGGGAGTCAGAATATATAATAATATCATTAAGGTATACATCCAGACACATACTTCTTGTTGAGTAGAAGAGTGGGTTGTTAATGTTTGTCAGGACATCCTCCTCTTTTTTGTGAGCTTTCTCTTTGTGGTGCATCTTTCACTGTCTCGCATGCTTGGCTCATTTTTTCAGCACCCTGTCAAGTTCTGCCTCGTCAACACTATCTGTGGACTTGTCTTGCTCAAAAAGACATGGTGGAGGTGTGCAGCAAGCGCTCAGGCTTGAAATGAGTAACCAGGCTCCTGATGGTATAGTGGGGGCAGGAAACAGCTGGTTCTGTTTGAAAAAACACAGTGGGAATTTGATATGGGTGAATGGGCTTGGAAGGATGCAGCAGCAGCAAGAGAGAAGTGGATGTACTTGACTTGGAAAGGACATGCTCTGGGCAAAAAATAAGTGATTGAGCTCGTACAGACATGGCAATGGCAAGGGACCAGTGGTCTCACTCAAAAGGGTGTGGTGACACAGGAAGTAAGCACCTGCTGGAAAGGCAGCAGACGCTAGAGATGCACAGTCAGTCTCAAAAGACACAGTAGGGAGTCCTACTTGAAAAGACATGATGGGGTTGAGCAACCAGCACTCAGGCTCTAAATGACACAGCAGCAGCACAAGACAGGCAGTCCTGCTCAAAAGAACATGGCAGGGGTACAAAATGAGCACTGGTGCTCCAGACTTGGTAAGTTCAATTTGTCAGCACCGATTCTGGCCCTGCACCTGAATCACCGGCCTGGTGGTTCTAACCTAGGGCCTCTAATATTCATGACATGATAGATAGGCTAACACAGGCACAGGATGGACATTGCTGAGGCAAAGCTCACGCCAGGAAGCAGGGTTGCTACTTACATTTATCAAGGTTTACATCAGTGCGCAGATATTAATTTACATGTAATTACAAGCAGAGATCTGAATCCCACACTTCCTGATCTAGACAGTGACAATCCATGGTTTGCCACCTCACTTGAGTCTAGGTCACATTTTACCATGCAAGATCTCTGGGTCACTGGGTATATGAAATGTCCACATGACTTCATAGCCCCCACCCATCTTGCCCATGGACTCTCATCCAGGATCCAACATCATCCCCTACTCTTTGCCACATTCCAGGCACCATGACCAACTTGAGAATTTCAAATGCAATGCTGACTTTCACACACCACTGCTGGTTGGTGGAAGTGATCCAGGATCACAAGGTATGTTCTGATGATGTTGATGTGCTTGTTGATGGATTCCATGGGACTGCCATCGACAGACATTCAGGCAACTCATGATCCTGCCCCACAAGTCACCAATGACTCATATTATTTCCATCACACTGCACAGCCAACCCATAGCCCCCCGCCAATGGATGCCCACACCATTCAACACATGTACCACACAGTGGGGAAGTTTTCAACCCAATCTGGATCCAGATTTTTTACCCTATTCAACATTTTCAGTCCAACATGAGTAACACTTATTGGTACCAGTGACATTTGAACCACACTCATTGGCTACAACCTAGATCGTTTCCACCTCCTTCTTATGCATCAAGCAGAGGACTGGCGGTACCTCCTATATGAGTGCATGATCTATCTAGTGTTTATGACACTCTCAGGTGAGATGGTGCCTACTCTTGTAGTTACCTGGGACAAGATGTTTTTGGTCATCAACAACATACTTAGTCAGCACTGCATCCTCAGAGATAACCCCACCTGGTTCCCATTGGAGGGTAAGTTTTCTTCCTTCCTCTCAGGTTAACAGTTTCTAACTCTAAATAGTACAAAATCTGTTTGTTGGGCCTCAACTGCTACTATTTCGGACAAGCTTTGCTGATCCCACTTTCTGTTGGCTTTTCTACAACCAACTTGCTAGTGTCCCAGAAGTTTTCTTCTCACATGTCCATGTTTCAATACATGCATTGCTATGTCCTCCTGCCAAAGATATTTTGCATCTGAGATACCCACACTTTACAGTTGTTCCAAATATTGAATTGCTAACAGATATGAACACCATCTGGCTCTATTCCCTCCTGGAGTGGAACAACAGCTGGGGGTACAACCACTGGCACCAATTTCTGCAGAAATCCTCTGGGTTCATGATGAATGGTTTTTCTTTTTATGTTTTCAGGATGTTGTCCTCACATTTTTTTTTTGGTAGGTACTCTGATTTTCCAACCCAATCATGCATAACATTGTTATCCACACACTGCACACACCTGAATCTGTCAGATGGTTCTCTGCTTTTGCTCATTACGAGTTCCCATCATGTGATCTCATAGCAGATGTGCCTATCACTGTCGAAACAGTCTCCTTTGTACTCACTGCGGTATGTGTCATATATGTCCACTAACAACCAATAAATGTTGAATGACCATCCATTGTAGCTGGTAATTGAGATGCAAAATTACGCTAGTCCAGTGCCCACTGATCCCACTGTCAATCACAGCTATCTTAATAACTTTCAAACCTCCTATACTCAGATCCATACTTTTCTATGCAGCATTGACAACAGAACATTTGTGGTGCATCCTGGGGATAGTAGTGTGGAAGCAATGAATGGCTTGCAGTCCCTCCTGCATATGCCCTAAGAGCATGAATAGTCTTCCTAGATCCACATGTCTGCCTGGCTTGGGCAACCATTGCCCTTAGTACCATTACATACAGTACATACAGTAGTTCATAATCACACTTGTTATTGAGACAGTATATGTCCCAATGGCACAAACAGGAAAGGATTATGTTCAGTGAAGGATACTTACTGAAATGGATGGTTGGAGTGAAAGAGTAAGGGTGGTTTGAAAGGGTAGCTTGTTAAAGCTAAGAGTGACTGAGTATGTGAAAGAAGAGTCAAAGACTGCTTATTTAGCCCAAGCAGTAGGGTGAGGTTTATATACTACAGGAACCTGTTTGTACCTGTGTTGGACTATTCTACGTATGGTAGATAAGAAGAAGTTCATGGAACTTCAAAGAAATATTATGTGATCAGGATATAAGTAGTACCTTCCAATACAATTGCTAAACAAGTGATTCATTAGCACCTAATATGTTGTAGGGCATTACAGTCCCTGATCTGAATGATGGTACTTAACATATTTCTGTCTGGGGTTATTACTACCATTCATTCTACATGCTCTGGTATGATCCAAATCTGTTCATATGTATCTTTTCTGTTAATGATTGATTAGAACTGCTTCTTAGCCACTCACCACAAGATTCTGTTAATATTTGATAGCAGTGCTAATAGTTTGTGCATGTTTTTATTGCACTTGCATAGATCTACTATGGTTTACAGTTTATCTGTCCCTGTTTTCTTAATTAATAGCATGGGCATGGTATTTCTGATACTAGTGACTTTTCATTATCTAATCTGAAGATAAGCCTTTCTCTTTGCATCCCATTGTGATCTCATTGCTTTAAGGCAGCATAGAGGTTGTTATGAGTATACTTTATCCATGTTAATTATTAGAATTGAGTGGTTAATGGCCTGCAGTGATGGCAGCTCTGTTTTGCTTGCTTTAGTATATAATGGTTTGGGCACCTCAATCAGTTCCTGGTGAACAATGCTTACCCATTCCTCCTCCAGGCTTGCTAATCAAAGTTTGAGAGGCTGCACATGTAGCCCTTCAATTGATATAGGCATCTGGCTTTCCAGAATGATATGGTTTTTGTTAAATCCAATCACTACCTAATGCTGGAACAAGAATGGTGTTCCCAGGATCAAGTCATAATTCTGGATGTTTACAAGGTAAAAATTTCATAAGTAATCCAACCCTTGATATTGGAATTATGCTTATGAATTGAAATCAATCTTGGACTTGAAGTCATGCACTACCAACTGCAAGTGCTAGCATCTGAAGAGTTTAACCTTATTAACTCCCAGTTATCCTGCCAGAGTTATTGACATAAAGTTGGCCAATGAACCTATGTCTAATAATATGTACATGAAATGTCCATCAATCTGAATAACAATGATGAGAAGCTTTGGGATTAAAATTCTTGACACTTTAGCTATTGCTGAGTTGTGTTTGATTACTGTCAGAGAGTTCTGTGACACTTGGATTCTGAATAATTTAACTAAAGGATCTGAGTAATCTACTTCCTCCAGATTCAGTTCATAATCATCATTAAAGCTGATATTTTTACATTATGATCTGAATTAAATATTCATTCTGGGATTATCTATTGCTAGTTATTGTGTTCAAAGAGCTCTTGGTATGTTTAAAATAACTTCTTGATCATTCAATGATATCAATTCATTACATCAAAATATCAGTTGAGTACTAGCTTGTGTAGAAGGAACAATCACAATGAAAGGAGCTGGTCTCAAACCATAGTATCTTCTTTCTTTGAAATATAGAAGATCCAGTGAATCATTTGTTCAGTTATTTATTCCAAGTTGATGGCATGCATTAGTTGCATTTGTATCTGAGATACTATGAAGTCCTTTATGATCTGCAGCTTTAGCTGCATGACATGCTCCTTCTCTATTCCATACCCTCACTTGATAAGATATAATGTAAACCAGTCTTCAACCTGGAAATTCTAGTCCAGAAGTAACTCTGTTTTAATGTTGAAGTACCAGCCCTGCTCTGATATTCATATGTGGTCAAGATATGGTGCATGTCTGAACTATTAAGCTACCTGATGCTGAATTACCTAGGATTCATGAATCACAGGTCTCCTAGAATGTCTCTAGGGAAGAAATTTGCATTCTGTAGGATGTTCTTGACCTACCTTATAAGAAAATTGCTGATATATTAGTCAGAATCATGATAAAGGCTTTACTTCTCATAGAGGTGTTGCTCTTCCTTTCATTTCATTCCAGAATCACTTTCAGTATCAGTGAGTCTAGATAGGCTATCTTCTTTATTGTTGATTATTTCAAGCTATACAGATGCCAGCAGGATGCCTTCACCCATTTAAGTGGTCCATTTAAGCTTGATGTTAAATGAAGATACTATTCCAAGGGGCTTACTACCACTCTTTTCTATCACTATTCTTTATTTTGGATAAGTGTTTGTATAATATCTGCTTCCTTTACATTTAAAACACAGCTTCTTAGCAGCTCATTGATTATGCTCTTTCTTGCTCAATCATATACCCTTTATTATTTTTCTTTCAGGTTTTGACAATGATTTTAATTTACTCAACCAGTTCTTGGCTCATTTAACCTTTTGTTTACTCGGATTTTAAGTAGTCTCAGGACTTTTATATCTATCCTATAAGTTATTTGCTTTTCTTGAGTCTATGACAACATGTCTGCTAGTCTCATTTCTTTGCTCAGGTCAGAATTGTATATAATCTGACCTGTTATGGTCCTCTGGGCTCTGTAGCTAGCTAATTTGAGTGCTAACCAACTGTGCAATCTCAATTACTTCAGCAGTCATGATTACTTTCTTCAGTATAGACTTTTTAGAATTTAATTTTAGACCAGAGGTAAGTATTTAATCTGAACCATAGTTTCATGACCATGTTATGTTCATTAATGTTACCAATCAGATTCCAGAGCTTGTTTAGCTTGATTTGCAGATGGGATGTTCATATTAGAATATTCTCCATAGCTTATCTCTCTACTTTGTTCAGAAGTCAAGTGGAAAGCAGCTGTTAAACAGCTCCAGAAAGAATTTGCAAAGCTGCCATTTACATGGGTTATCTGACACTTCACAAATATAGAACTTGTGGGCTGATTCTGTTAGGTGATGTAATAATACAAAGACTTGGTTGTGTTACTTTACACCACCTGCTTCAACATATGCTATTCTTTTGATTACAAACTAATGGAATGCCTGTGAGTCAGCTACTCTATTATATATTATTGGGGCATTTGGTTTGATTTTTCTAAATTCAACACTTGTTTCTTTTCACTTACAAGATCATTTGCTTTGTTTTTTAGATATCTGCTTTTTCTTTTGTTTGATCCCCTTATCAGATCCATTATTGGATTCACTGGATAATGATAACTCTGAGTTGCTGTTGCTAGGTAATACACTCAAGGATTCATTGCTTAATAATGGTTCTGACTTGAATGACTTATTCTAATCCACTTTTTTGTTTTTAGTTTGTCCCAATGCCCTTTTCAGATAGCTTTTTGAAGCAATCTACTGAGAGGGTTCAATTACTTATATAATGAACTGGTGTTATGTGGCTTTTTTAGTGGTGAGTGCTTCATTAATTATACTTGCAATTGAATCATTTGGCTTGTCTAATATATCACAACCCTTCTTTTTCAGGGTTCTCTTCTCACATTTCAACCATCTATGTTTAGCATATTTTGCCCACTTTTAGCTAGCCTTTTCTAGATATTTTTTGAGCTTGTCTTTCAACTTAAACAGGTTACTTTCTATTCACTGATAATTTATGCAGACTCTGATCACTTTTATGGTACATTTGCCAGCTATAGAGTATAGCATGCTATTCATCTACATCTACCTCATTATTGCTTAGGTCTAATAGACCTCAGTTTCCTAAGTCTGGGCCTTTTTCCTTCAATGGTCCTTCCTCTTATGATAAGTTACTTTCATCTTCATATGCTCTGGATCTGACATTGCAATGCTAATGAATCTGTCTCCTTTCTTTCTTAGTTAAGCTCTTTTCAGCTTCCAACAGAATATTTGTATGCTGTAAGTTATTCCATATCTATACTTCACTGTCTGACATATGTCCTCATCCCCTTCTTTAATAGACAGTAGTCCACTTGGTATCATTCTGATCCAATGGGTTAATATACAAGTTATTAATTTTCACCAGTATCATTTGCTCACAATTTCAGGCTCACTACCCTCTGTAACTTTCTAACCCACCTGGCATCACAGGGGTGATAGATGTCTCTGTTGTGCCATCACATCCAGCCTGTGGTGCAGCTGTGCCCTTCCTCATGGAATTGCATTGATTATGTCTATTATCATGCTACAGGGCATCAACATCAAGGCCTTTGCCAAGGTTAAGGATATGGAATAACATAAGGAAAGTTGACTCACTATTGGCTTGCCACCTTAAGATAAGTTGCTGGATTCTGGATTTTATATTTGTGTTTCTTGTTGTCATTATCATAGTTACTTGTTTGTCTTGCTCAGAGCTATCAACTTCAGCTGGCCAGGCTTAGGTCTTCATATTGAGAAAAAAAGAAGTTTCAAATAAGTAGAGTATCAAAAGTTAAAATAAGAGATTTGGTAAATTTAAAAAAAGATGCAACTGCTGTTGACTGTAGTTATTAAGAGGTTTCACAGTGAGGCTCAGATAGAATAGGTAAATATCTCTCTTCTAAGTCCTTTATTGTCTACTATAACATAGTTGTTCTTAAGTACATAGGGTTGTTAGCTGGGCATAGGACATAGTTATAGTAGACATAGTAAAAGCTTTCAATGGAAGAATAGATAATGAAATGATGGCATACATAATTATAAGTAAGTTGGACAGTGACAGATTTGACTAGAGTGAGATAGGTTAGTGTTCATTACAGTAATGAAACTGTGTGAAAAAATTGAGTTGTGATATAAAGGGCCCAAGTAGTAGACATTCATAACAAGTGCTATCTATATTATTACCACTTACAATGGTTAACCAACCAATTACCTGTGTGTCTTCATTCTACACTTGAGTGAACACCTTCTTGAATCTCTGGCCAATCTTTAGAATCTCTATTGATCTTTATCCTACCATTAAGTGGATGCTTCCCTCAACACCTTGACCCTAGAACCTTCTACAAAGGCTATGCTCATACTTACCTAGGCCAAGCATAACAAGTAAATAGATAAAGACTATCATTAGTTCCACTCTTCCTGTTTTTAATACCCATGATCTACCTTGGTATACTCTAGAATGGGGTTGAAGATCTTCTTCCAGATGTTACTGAGCTCTGCCACTCATTCTCTCTTACCATCATATATCACAAGACAGTCAAGTTTGGGGGGTCCAGTGATCCAGGAAGTCAGGACAGGTGTCTTTACTTCTGGTTTGACAGCAGAATTGCTGTCATCAGCTTCCTTGCAGTTATGAGGCCCCAGCATAGCAGAGAACTGCTGACTTTCCTGCTCTTTAGTAGAGAGAGGGGTATCAAAGGGTTTGACAAAGAAGAATGATGCAACAAACAAATATTCTACTATGGCATTGTTTATAAGAATCAAGAAGAGGGACCTCAAGCCTGAGATGGCTTCAAGCAGTTTTTTCTTGTGGTGGAACTCAGCACATATACCAATGAACAAGTCCCTGAGCTCACATGGGCTTTATCATCAGCCTGGTACACAAGTATGATATATGACTCCCAGTCCTTTCAACTTTACATGACCCAAGCATTCAAAGTCCACACAGATACCATCACCTACTGCTTGTGACACCTCTGAGCTTCTCAGAGATCTGAGCCTAAAACCAAATCACGAATGAGGCTACAGCCTTATAACAAATAAATATAAATAAAGTTCTTTATTTAGTAAAAGGTTCAGGCAGGTCCATCTGTAGGGAAACTCATACGTTCCTGGCCAATAAAACCCTCCCCCACTATCATGGGAGTCGGGGACCGCACTTCACCCATCGGGCATTCCCATGCCAGCGCTTCGCAACCCTTTCACCGTCCTGGGGCCTTGAGCGCGCAAGCGCACACTGCTGTACTCCTGCGGGGCGGTCCCACCTGCTCTTGCAGCTCGCGCTTCACCAGCAGGTGGTGGCTTCCGTTCGGGGCCGGGAAGCGCTCCGCACTTTCGCCCATCCTCTCCCCTCATCATATACTACTACTTAGGTACATGCGTGTGATCCTTCGTGCCACACCGCTACTACGCAGCGACATCCAAAGGCTCCAAGACGTCCACGTTTCCACCGATCTATCTGCTTTTGAAACGACCACCATTTTCCAGGCGATGTGTATCATCTTGCTTCACCCCTTGACGACAGTGCCAGGAAAAGCCTCCGGTCAAGCGATCTAACGGAGTCAGCGCTGAAGTGTCAATACACGGAGGTCCATGTCATCGTGAGTCTCCTGCGCGCCTCGATGCTGATCATGATGACATGGACATCATACTCAGAGACCCTGGGGAAGTGTATATTACTACAAACAGCGGTCTGCTCTAGTACATGCGAAACGAAAGAGTTTGCGTTGTGGTGAATCAACTGAACCAAGGCGGTATACAGTTTCACAAACATTATTAGAACGGCTTCTCATCCTCACATGGCGAAGACAAAAAGGTCGAAATGACTCTGGTCGGCAACTCTCACGCACGCCATCCCATGGTTTGTCAGTGCTTCCTCAAAAATCCTCCTAACCTCCATAGGTTGGCAATCGCTACTACTCCCGTTTTCGGCGATACAAGTCACAGCAGTGCCGCGTTTTCCGGCCCGTGCATTTGCGTTCATCCCCTTATTGTTCTTGCAAATGGAGGAACGTGGTCTATATGGCGACCGGAGAGCTAGAGTCTCACTATCACCGACACCAGACTTACTTACACAATAAGACGCACGGCGGGTTCCTTCCGTCGGTGAATCGACGTCGATACGACAATGGCAAGGATCTTGATTTCGTACACAATGTGTCTCAATTGTCTTTTTTGACTATCCCGCGGCTCAAGTAGGCTAACATATATATATTGTGGGTGACCAGGTGTCCCCCAAACGTTGCGCCAATCGTCGTCGCCTCTAAGGATCCCTTGCGATTACTCTACGCGATATCCCCACCACGCTTACCAATGGATCTCTTTACTACCTTCACCTTCGTAGCACCCGATGGCTCTACCAAAGCAGAAATTGCGGAGTCAGACTCATCGCAAATACCTGTTGACAGCAAAAGGGAAGATGGCACAACAACTTTATGCGTCATCGTATGAACGACCGAGTTCTGTAAGCATCTTTCTCGGTCTCTTCAGCAGACGTGTCCCATCATAACTTTGATTTCTGCTCCCTTCATGGGCCATTCTCCTTTCAGCGGCGCCTCCCACCATCGCCTTAACTTACATGCACAAACGCCATGCATACCCCTTCAGTTTTCAGCCGGCTGTGATTCCGGCCTCTTTGTTCAGGACGGGTCTTACTTTTTTGTCGCAAGACGGACGCTTGTCTCACTTTTGTTTCCTCATCTATTCCCGGCTGTACTTTATTGAGGGATTGGATGGACTCTGGGTTCAGCGGCTGAGAGGGCATTTCGTCAGGAAGTTCCCGCTCATTTGAAAGACCTCGAGAGTTACATATAGCACTACCTCTCCTTCAATCGCACCGTCACTGTGTACCAGACAGCCACTGCATACACACTCCTCCATTACCACGATACATGTCACTTCGTTTATATATTCTAGGTACTTTCGCTCTCTGACAGAAATAAAGTGGTGGATTTATCCAAGCAGGAGAGAATTCCAAACAAATCCCGAACAATGATCTAATCTGAGCGCTGCATTTACATAAACTGATCTCGCTTCCCTTTCAAGGCATCTAACTTGTTCAAGTGCCACGTTCTACACAACACTCGATGATCCCCGATAACGCGCAGCTTCAAGTATCTCACAATGAACCTGCCGAGACAATCCGAGTTCAGACAACTGTTGCATCCAGGGGCTGGATTGACCTCCCGGCAGAGACGATCTACCATATCCTTTGCCTTCTAGAGCCTCAAGACTTGATTCGTCTGCAAGCGGTACGTTCTGTACATCTACCCTCGAACGACATCCGACACCACCCTCTCATCCAACGATGCCACTCACATAGGTATCCAAACTATTTCACTTCACCATCCGTGATCCCGCAGTCTGGCGAACGATCTACACCACCCTTCGTCTCCCGCTCCCACCAGGTCCTTTTCCCTGGCAATCTGTGCACTTCCTCCAACGTGTACTCGTTCAATCAGCTCGGCTCGCACGCACGTGGATCACCGAACCATTCACAGTTATTTCTAGATGCATTTTCACTGGCCCACGATCAATAGAAATCGATAGATGTAGGTGGGTCCATGGGCGATGGTTGATCACGAGCA
>JBBPTW010000318.1:0-17294 GCA_038094575.1 Phylloporus cf. nigrescens
CGAAGCTTCCTTCGTCCTACTTTAGCACTGGCGGCGATGAGCTCAACACGAACTGCTACGTCAACGATACCCTCACTCAGCAACAGCTCAAGTCTACCAACACCACCCTCGCTCAGGCCCTGGCCACATTCACGAACAGTACTCACGGTGCACTCATCGCACAGGGAAAGACTCCCGTCGTTTGGGAAGAGATGCTCCTGCAATGGAACCTCACGCTTGCTAAGGAGACCATCATCATGTGAGCTCCCCCATCATTACCGAATTACATTGTTTGACTCTCGTAATCGTTCTTAGGGTCTGGATCTCGTCTCAAGACGCTGCCGCTGTTGCCAAAAAGGGATACCGCATTGTGCAGGTACCTTCCAATTACTTTTACCTCGTGCGCATGGTCTCTTTTTCTGGGTGGTCCTGCGTCTGATTCCCACTCGGTAGGACTGCGGTGCAGGCGAGTGGTTGGGAGACAATCCGGCTGGGTAGGTCATGTGCTCTTGGGCTTCGAGGCACACTGACGCTGTCGGATCCCGTGATGCAGCAACAGCTGGTGTGATCCGTTCAAGACGTGGTCCGAGGTAAGTGGGGCTTGGCAATCACACTCACGGGATGCCGCGTATTCATGCAATCCTAGGCCTACACCTATGACCCGCTCGCCAACTTGACCGAATCTCAACACTCACTCGTCCTCGGAGGTGCGTTCTCACTCTACCCGATGGGTTGGTCTGACGGAAACACGATCAGGCGAACAAATACTCTGGGCGGAGCAATCCGGCCCACAGAACCTAGACTCGATCGTCTGGCCCCGCGCCGCGTCCTCGGCTGAAGTCTTTTGGAGCGCAAAACAGCCATCGGGTGCACCGCTCAATGTGAGCGAGGCATTGCCGCGTCTTCATGTGTGTTCCCTCCTCTCGTCATGGATGCGTTGGTCGCTGATGTTGCGCACGCTGATAACAGGATGTGAGGTATCGAATGGTTCAACGCGGCTTGAACGCGATCCATTTGCAGCCGCAATGGTGCGCGTTGAGGCCACATGCGTGTGATCTGCACGCTTGAGTTGGAAATGGAAGACGATTCGTTTGTGCTGAATTCATGGAATGTTTGGACAGCGCGTGGTTTGTGCGTAATGATTCACAATTTGAACTGGAACACTATTCTTCGTAATATTAATGACCATTTCACCAAATGTTCTATTTCACCCACCGTTACCCGGTTCCCGGGACAATCCAAATCACTATGACTACCTCCCAAATTCTGACCTCAAAACCCATCGACGAACCCAAATACTTGCACAGTTACCTTGCTCGACGAGGTTTCTCCCGTCCCCATAATCCTGGGAACGGAACTCACCATGGTACATGAGCACAAGGTTGGGCTCAGTGGGCTTAGTGTCGCAGTGAGCCGGGCCGAGCCAAGCTTGGGATTTGGTCAAGCCGGGGCTTGCGAGCCGGGCCGGGCCGTGCACAACACGATCGGCCACGGCAGATCTACAGAAACGAGACAGATCAGTCTTACTGTAATTAGGTGCCTCGACCTATCCAACCTAGGGAGGAACTGGTGCACCATCTGGTAGCTATGGATGGGCTGGTTATAATAAAGTTCTTCATCACCCTTGTTCTGCCTCAACCATCTGACTGTCTCGGCATGTAAGTATCCGAGTTTCTCCGCCCGTGTTGCAATAGCAATTCCTGATCGGAGATGTACCGTATCACTCAAAGCCCACATATACATAACTCTGTGACCTGCTCGTGCCTCGTGTCACAGAGTGCCATTCTTTGAGTTCTGTCGGATAACTCGTCAGTGGAGAGAAGCGCTGCCGCCCACCCCAGCATGTCTCCCAGCATTGATTATTCCAATAATCGTCCCAATCCTGAAAACACAACTTCACGATCACTCTTCCACTCCCTCGAATTATTCAAACATGTCGCCCACGTGCCATTTTTCCCCGCTGTACTCCCCAAACACAACGATTGTACCCTCACAACCAATTTTTCATTGGCCGGTGCCGTGTGCGCTGCTGCTCATGCATATACCCCATCCGTAGAACCCCAGAGGAAGATCGGTGGAGTTGTATTGCAAGGACACTCAACAATCTACGAGCCTCTGCCCAGTCTGAGCACTTGGACGAGTATCTCATCGTCTCCCAGCTGGGCGCCATGGAAACTGGAGGTATGTCAAATGCTTGTTCTGTGAGTTCATACTCATGATTCATAGATATTCTCGTGTTCTTTGTCCGTCCTCGAAATCCTGCCATCATCCTCACGAAGCAGGAGGGCAGCTCGCTATTCGAGTCCTTTGAGGTATCTCCAAGGAAGGATGCTGTGGAAAATACGCCGGGATCCTTGATATGCTCGTATCCTTGGTCTGCCGTCGAGGTGCTGAACGAGGTGTTTGACAGCAGGGATCTCCAGATCGGATTTGCCGATTTACTCACTTCCCCTAACGCTGCCAACCCTCCCCCACTATATACTGATACAGAATACGTTACTGCGTGGCTCGTGGGCGTCTTGCAAAGAGTTGGTCGCCCTGCAGACGTCACTGGCATCACGAAACACGTTCGTGATAATGTCGGCAAATGGCCTATGGATGGGCCCCAGGGAAACTGGCGTCGTTCCGCACTCTGGCTTCTTATCAGGATCGCAATCCAAACACCGGTCGATCGCTCCTCTGCTGGACGTGCTTTCTACAAGCAATTCATTTTGTACTTGATATGCACCATTGCAAAGGACGACAACAATACGAATCTTTCCAGTGATCTTCTCCACCTTATGTCGTGTAAAATATTCCGCCGGCTAAGCAAACTTGGTTCCTCCACCCTTCGCGTTGGCCAGGGAGACCGGAGAGGAAGCTGGAAGTGCGACAACACGCGGTGTACGCCCAATGTCCGAGTCGGTGTGAAACCGAGAATTGTATTGGACGGCTATTTGGATGCCCGCCTACGTGGGTAGTCACTGCCGTTGTGTTTCGTAGATGCTGACGCGTCGTACAGCCCTACCGTGGGTTTGGACTTGACACTTCGCGAAACTTGTACGCACCCGTGTCGGTGTTACTCTTTGTGGTGACCCACGTCATCGTAGTTTCCCCGTCCCAGACTTGCAGAGGACGCTCGACGCGATGAGTTGGGTCAAGATGAGCACATTCCATTGGCACATTACCGACAGTCAGAGCTGGCCTCTCGAGGTCCCCGAATACCCTGGGCTTGCGACTAATGGTGCCTATTCGGCTCAAGAGACCTACAGCGCGAGCGACCTGCAGTACATCATCCAATACGCTGCTTCGGTGCGTCGCCTCGTTTCTCGTTTGATCTGCAGCTCATGTTGTATGTTGTGTAGCGTGGTATTGATGTACTCTTGGTGCGTCGTGTGAGCGGGGTCTGTTTGTAGCTGACGCAGTCCTCCAGGAAATTGATACCCCAGGGCACACCGCCATCATTGGCGCGACATACCCTGACTACGTGGCCTGATCTGACGCTAGGCCCTGGAAGACCTACGCCGGGGAGCCCCCCGCTGGCCAACTCCGCTTCGCCCTCCCCGAGGTCGTCAACTTTACCACTTCCCTCTTAGGCGACATTGCCTCGAAGCTTCCTTCGTCCTACTTTAGCACTGGCGGCGATGAGCTCAACACGAACTGCTACGTCAACGATACCCTCACTCAGCAACAGCTCAAGTCTACCAACACCACCCTCGCTCAGGCCCTGGCCACGTTCACGAACACCACCCACGGTGCACTCATCGCACAGGGAAAGACTCCCGTCGTTTGGGAAGAGATGCTCCTGCAATGGAACCTCACGCTCGCCAAAGAGACTATCATCATGTGAGCTCCCGCATCATTATCGATCCACATTGTTTGTTTGACTCTCGTAATCATTCCTAGGGTCTGGCTCTCATCTCAGCACGCTGTTGCTGTTGCCGAAAAGGGATATCGCATTGTTCAAGCACCCTCCAATTACTTTTACCTCGTGCGTGTGGCTTCTTTTGGTGGTCTTGCATCTGATTCCCACTTTATAGGACTGCGGCGGGGGCGGATGGTTGGGAGACAATCCGGCTGGGTAGGTCTTGTGTTCTTGGGCTTTGAGGCCTACTGACGCCGTCAGATCCCGTGATGCAGCAACGTCTGGTGTGATCCGTACGAGACATGGTCCAAGGTAAGCGGAGCTTGGCAATCACACCCACACTGGATGCTGCGTACTCACATGATCCTAGGCCTATACTTATGACCCGCTCGCCAACTTGACCGAATCTCAACACTCGCTCGTCCTCGGAGGTGCGTTCTCACTCTACCCGATGGGTTGGCCTGACGGAAACACGGTCAGGCGAACAAATACTCTGGGCGGGGCAATCCGGTCCTCAGAACCTCGACTCAATCGTCTGGCCTCGTGCCGCGTCGTCGGCTGAAGTCTTTTGGAGCGCGAAACAGCCGTCGGGCGCACCGCTCAGCGTGAGCGAGGCGTTGCCGCGTCTTCATGTGTGTTCCCGCCTCTCGTCATGGATGCGTTGGTCGCTGACGTTGTGCACGCTGATAACAGGATATGAGGTACCGAATGGTTCGACGCGGCCTGAATGTGATCTGCACGCTTGAGTTGGAAATGAAGGACGATTCGTCTGTAATGGATTCATGGAATATTTTGACAGCGCGTGGTTTGTGTATGATTCACGATTTGATTCGTAATGACCATTTCACCAAATGTTCTATTTCACTAAATGTTTCACCTGATTCCCGGGGCAATCCAAACCACCGTGATTACCGCCCAAAGCCCCGAACCTGACCTCAAAACCCATCGACGCCGGAATCCAAGTGCTTGTACAATTACCTTGCTCGACAAGGTTTCTCCCGCCCCCATGATCCCGGGAACTCAACTCACCATAGCACATGAATGCGAGGTCGGGCTCAGTGGGCTTTCGACCCGAGCCGGGCCGTACACAACACCACCAGTAGACAGATCTTGGTCATCGCGCGCCACCTTCCGGTCATTGAGCATGCTTTCGGTATGGTACACATACTACACAAGTTTCGATTGGTCTACTCGAACGTATCCTTGAAGGATGATCCGTCTACTCTAACATCGTTTAACGGTTCGTAATGCAAGACCAACCTTTGCAATTCGTTATCAAGACCTGATTTTTAGGTTCCTCGACCCTAGGAAGAAACGGGTGTAATATCTGGTAGCTATGGATGGGCTGGTTATAATAAAGTTCCTCGTTCTGCCTCCACCGTCTGACTGTCTCGGCATGTAGGTATCCGAGTTTCTCCGCTCGTCTTGCGATAGTAAATTCCTGATCGGAGATGTACTTATTCAAAGTCCGTACCAACGGCAGCATTCCCGGCATCCCCCGATGTGTGCTCTAACGTTCGACAGCGCTTTTTGAGTTCTGTCGGATAACTCGTCACTGCCGCCCACCCCAGCATGTCTCCCATTGATTATTCCAATAATCGTCCCAATCCTGAAAACACAACTTCACGATCACTCTTCCACTCCCTTGAGTTATTCAAGCATGTTGTCACCCACGTATTTTTCCCCGCCGTACTTCCCAAACACAATGATTGCACCCTTACAAACAGTTTTTCGTTGGCCAGTGCCGTATGCGCTGCTGCTCATGCGTATACCCCATACATCCGCGGAACCCCAGAGGAAGATCGGTGGAGTTGTATCGCAAAGATGCTTGACAATCTGCGAGCCTCTACCCAGTTTGAGCACTTGGACAAGAACCTCGTCACCTCCCAGATAGGCGCCATGGAAACTGGAAGTATGTCAAACACTTGTTCTATCAATTCACACTCATGATCTGTAGATATTCTTACGTTTTTCGTCCGTCCCCGAAATGCTGCCATCATCCTCACGAAGCGGGAGGGCAGCTCGCTATTCGAGTCCTTTGAGGTATCTCCAAGGAAGGATGCTGTGGAAAGTACACCGGGATCCTTGATATGCTCGTATCCTTGGTCTGCCGTCGAGATGCTGAACAAGGTGTTTGACAACGGGGACTTCCGGATCAGATTCGCCGATTTACTCACTTCCTTTAACGCTGCCGACCCTCCCCCGCTACATGCTGATACAGAATACGTTACTACGTGGCTTGTGGGCATCTTGCAAGGAGTTGGCCACTGTGTAGACGTCGTTGGCATCACGAAACACGTTCGTGATAATGTCGGCGAATGGCCTATAGATGGACCCCAAGGAAACTGGCGTCGTTCCGCGCTCTGGCTTCTTATCAGGATCGCAATTCAAACATCCGTCGATCGTTCCTCTGCTGGGCGTGCTTTCTACAAGCAATTCATTTTGTACTTGATATGCACCATTGCAAAGGACGACAACAATACGAATCTTTCCAGTGATCTTCTCCACCTTATGTCGTGTAAAATTTTCCGCCGGCTAAGCAAGCTTGGTTCCTCCGCCCCAAACTGGCTTTCTGAAATAGCGCTCGATACATGGGCTCGTCTTCGAGAGATAGTTGATGTCAGGTGGAAGGAGTTGAGCGTCCGCCCTTCGCTGTTCCGCAATCCCTCCCCGGAAGAACTCGCCCGAGATACAAAGTTCTCGCTGCTGAGTAGTAGCGAATACATCCAGAAGGTCCTCTCGACTCCAGGCCCCGTCCAATCTCGTGCTTTCTTCCATCCCGACCGTCATTACCGCGGTACCCTTGAAGACTTTTTGTCTTCTAATGGAACCTTTTTCGATGAGGCATATAAAATTGATCCCGACGTTACTATGTATGACGTCGAGCGATCGGTTGAGGATGAACTTGACGATTGGGTTGCTTGTGTCACGGACATGAATGATGGCTGTGGGCGCCTTGAGATCTTGATGGATCGATACGTTCAGGCGTCTAAGAAGAAGAATCCAGAGCATACCTCCATTAGGATCCTGACCATGTTTGAGTTTTTTGTTGCCTTCGATAAGCTAGTCGTGAGGGAGATGCCGATGCTCGTTGACTACTTCCCCGACATCCAGATTGCGTGGTTGGACGAAATTTGTCTGCGCAAGGCAACCAGTCTCCACCGTCTCTCCTCCATATACCACTACCTTGTTACACGTCAATCGCGATCACGTCCTGGATGGTTGGTGCCGTCAGACGAGTTCACCGAAGACAGTTTTCCCGTCCGTTATTACGACCAATCCCCACATCTCCAGCAACTCAAAGCTCGCATTCGTCAAGAGATGGTGGACAAGGTCAACGTGTGCGCTGATCAAGTCGAGCGTGGTAAAGCCGGTCTCACAAGGATTCACGACGGACTTCATCGGTATCCCGTGGGACAGCAGCTTCTGGAGGACATGGGGCATTCTGGCAGGTCATTACCAGTCTCACCGTTGCACGCCAAGATCGTCGTGTTTGAGCTGGAGTGCCCACGTTACTTTCGTATCTGGCGTTCTGCTATCGCGCGAATTCGCTATTTCATTGATGAGGGAGGACACTATCTCGATGAAAGAGAATGCAGACTGCTTGCGGACGTCCCAGATTCGAAGCTCTACCAGCAGATGCACCTCGTCTATTTTGATCAAAATGGATTCCAATCCCGGAGCAGTTCGATATTACGCCATGTCCTCCAGGGAAAACATCTGTGCGGATGGTGGCCGTCGAAAGACTCCAAAGAGACATATCTCGGCTTCAAATACAAGTTGGGATACTCGCACGATTACTACAGACACCAAGGATACATGAGCGCTATGGCCCCACACACCTCGAATGACATCTTGGCTAAGCAGGCAGACTGTCCTGCGGATCTCTCCGTCGACGAATTCATCACGTTTAGGCACTTGCGAAGTGGTCCATCGCTACAATGGCTCAACATTCTGCGGGGATTACGTAGCAGAACTCTCAATCTCCGCCGTCATGACACCCTTGTCCTACTTGCGAATGCAACCCGCCAAGTCGGTCCCTTCGATCCGGATATAGGGATATGGATCTGGCATCAAGACCTTCAGGATTCGTCTTTTTGTAGCGCTCTTCTGGATGAACTTGACAGTGTGTTTGTGGATGGAGAGAGCTTGGTCGATGCAGTGTTCATGACCATCATCTCATTGTTGCTCACTCGCGTGCTAGCATCGAGTCCAAGCTTCGATGTTTCAGAACGAGCAATGACAGCTCTTCGAAGGGTTCGCAGGAGAACATTCGGTTGGGTGCAGGACTTATCGTACGACTTGAAAATATCACCAGCGAACAACCAACGCGCAAAGTTCTTGCAGGACATGTCTGCTGCTTGTCGAGGCACATTCGATGTTGATCGCGCTACTCTCCACAAGCTCATTTATTCTTCAGAGGATATTGACGCTCTAATCTCTTGCTTCTTTTTCATGCAGGTACTAAGTATGCTTTTTTCCTGGAGGTCATGTCGTCTCACTCATCTACTTCTTCAGCTATTGGCAACATCTTGGAGCACCTAGAACTACTCTTTGATCAAGACAGATATCTTGCTCTTGATCTCGAGGAGATCACGAGGAGTGCGATTCTTGCCGATCCATCAGGCCATGGCTTCGACCTTGCCATTGCCAGGTTTTTTGCAAGCTATCGCCCGAGCGCTCTCAGACCAGAACTGTTGCAGCACCCAAATACCTGTTGGCTCACATGTCAAACAAACGCGATCGGGGATCAACCGTCTCAAACGGTGCACGTCAACCTACTTGATGGTCAACTTCGAGTGGATGGTCTACCATTCGGCCGTTTGCCGCTAGAGATCATGCAACATCGTGAATTCGGGAGGATCTTTGGTTTCGTGCGTACGAGCTACTATTTTTGAATTGAAAAGTCTCTAAGTAGCTCTATAGGATGAGTGTTTTGTCATACCATCCATTCTTCCAGGAATGGATTTCATGACCCTCACCATGACGCCGAAATACAAGGTAGTAAGATGTCAGCCATATGACTAATATGGCCACGATAATTCACATCTGGGCAGGTACACTTCTCACTGCAAGGTGACAATCTTGTGATTCGGGCGCAATGCAACCGGACAAACCAAGTTCTTCAGCTTATTCCTTCAGATGTACTATGTGGGGACCTTCCGCAGGCGCTCGTCGAGAATCATGCACACTGGTTGAATTTGACCGAAAAGATCATCGAGATACGCCCTCTCGGGCGGTGTTGGGAACAATCTGCAGAGGATTGGAAGATTGAGTGTACGTCTGGATCACACCATGTACACAATGGTTATTCGTCCCTCGTGGACACTCGAAGCCCGACGTGGGGAATGCTTTTCCGGTGCTTCGAGTGTCTCGATGACAGGAGCTTCTTGGTCACCACATCTCCTGCCGATGCTCACCAATCAGTGCTCCGGTTGTCCGTCACGTTACCTTGCTATGGTTTGTCCTTCTTTGTCAATGACAGGGAAGAACTCGAGTCCCACGACTTCAAGCACATGGTTTATGACGAAGATCAATGCATTCAAACATTGTTTGGTCTAGAGAACCTTCTCGTTCTTCGGCCGACAACACACACTGAGGGATTTTTCGTTCCAGAGGCGACGTTGGCCAGGCTGGTTCTCATTCCGGATGGTATTCCTGACCCGATAAAAGGTGGAATTAGATTGTCGTTCAATTCTTCGTCGTATCATACCTTCAGGGTGGATCCGGAGCTGGGTTGCTTGATAGGGAATGGAAGTGCAGAAAGCATACGACTTCTCGCGTGTTTACATGCCGCTACCACCACCCATCGACTGGACCCACTTACGTGCAAGACGGGTACTCAGGCAGGACTTGACTTGCTCCAATCGGCAGGATGTCGGTCAATTACATGGCTCAGAAAGCCTGGCGAGGACATTGTCCATTCTTGTGGTCCAGCAGGTCCGACCATGTATCCCCAAATCAACGCTGCGTACAAAGAAATCCAGGATAGGAGTTACCGGACGAATCACCGCGAAAGCACCGAAGCTCATCTGCCAGAGAAGCGTGCTGCACGACGAGCAGCTTATCTGTTTCCGTCAACTTATGCTACTGGGTCGGTGTCTTCGGGGGTTTGCAATGACTTGGACTACGAAATTCCAAAGTTGGGCCCACAGCTTGCTGCATCCAATCATGGGCACACACCGTTACAGGTTATGCTCGATCAATTACTTTCGGACCGTCCAGCACCATGCCTGCCGTGGCGTAGTACTTTAACTCGAGATGACCTTCATGGCGTTAAAATGCCTGAAACATTGGAAGACCTCCCCGCATTCAAGTTGGATCAGCTATTTTCCTCTCTTCAGACTCACTCTACGTTCCAACGAGAATACGTCGCCCACCTCGAGAAGAGCGCAAGTGTGCGCATGGGATTTCGGGTGACTCGGCTCATGATGGGGGTAGAGGAGTACATCAACATGCTTTGTCAGCATTATACGAGATGCAGAACCGGGTTTATTGGTGCTCTAGGTAGGCTAAAGGAAAGCCTGGGTCCAACGACCGATCATGAGAAAGCGCTCGAAAGACTGGGTCATTGGCCACCGATCACTGCAGATGTGCTCCTACGATGTCTTGCATCTACCTTTCCGATCAACCTTTCGGAGGAATGGAAGAAATGCTTGGTTTCGTTCGCTCAACTCCTTTTAGAGCTTCAGCGCGCACGAAGACTGCTCCAATTTGCTCTAGATGGCCTTGAAGATGAGTTTTTGAAAGAATTAGAGAACGAGCAGTGTGATGGGTGGAATCCCGCAACGTACCCTGACTGGTTATTGATTCAGGTGTGTTCATGTTACCAAGTGTTCATACCGTTCGTGCCATGCCATTCCCCACCAGGTTCAGGGAAACTTTCTCATTCGGCGAGCTCAAGCCGAAACCGCGATGGAGCTTATCTCCCCAGCATCAAGGGAGAATACTGTGATGCAGGTCAACATGGGCGAAGGGAAATCATCCGTCATCGTCCCTATCGTTGCTGCCGCTCTTGCTGATGGTAAACAGCTTACCCGCGTTATTGTCCCAAAGGCGTTGATACCCCAGATGTTCAACATACTCGTTGCTTGTCTTGGAGGGCTCGCAAATAGGCCCATATATCATTTACCCTTTTCTCGAATGGGGCATAACGACGAATTTAGCAACAACTGTAGCCTCGAGGATTTACAAAGGCTCATGCCTCAGTGCATGGCTGAGTGTGGGATTTTGCTGGTCCAGCCCGAGCATGTAGTATCATTCAAGTTGATGAGCGTGGAGAGACAGATACGTGGAGCCAGCGCAGTGGCCGACTCATTTTCAAATCTTCAAAAATCGATTTACCGTCGCATCGTGACAAATCTGTCGCTCACCAGTAGAACGGTTTGTGCAATGACACGTTCACAATCCATTTAGCTGACCACCTGACACTAGCTGTCGGAAAGCAGCCTTGCAGGTAGAATGCTTCGGTGGTTGGGACCCGACAACACGATAACAGAGGGCTCTGCTGAGATTAAGGATCGTGGCATACCGGATGATCCGTCCGAATGGATGGGCCTTCAGAAATGGCTCTATTCCAACGTTCGCGATATCTTGGACGAAAGCGACGAGATCCTTCACCCCCGGTTCCAGTTGATTTACACGATTGGCCCTGGGCAGCATATGGATGGATATCCCGACCGCTGGACCATTACTCAGCAGGTTCTTCGGCTCGTGAGGGAACATCTATATACTCTTGCAATAAACCATCCCGAATCCGTCGAATATGAATACGGTCCTCCAGGATCGTTCCCGTGCGCCCGCATCGTGCGGGCCACTGACGTTGGTCAACACCTGATATCAATGATTGTGGAAGATGTAATGGCGGGACGACTTCCTGATTTCAAATTTCAACAAATCTCCAGTGTAGCATTACGTGACGCAATTCGCAGCTTCATATCGGACAAGTATGTCCTGCAAGTCTCCGATACGGTAAAGCGAGTGGAGGAGTATGCCACGCATTCAAATCAGGGCCATCTGTGGAGCGGGCTGCTACTTCTTCGTGGCCTCCTGTCCTCGGATATCCTCTTGTTTGCTCTTGCAGAGCGGCGGTGGCGTGTCGACTATGGTCTCCTGCAGCAGAGACCTTCCCGCTGGAACGATCGTGCGATGAAACCTCGCACCCTACTTGCTGTCCCATACCGAGCGAAGGACGTCCCAGCATTCAACACCCAGTTTGGACACCCAGACCTCACTATCATCCTCACATGCTTAGCTTACTACTACACTGGCCTCACAGAGGAGCAATTGCGAACTTCCTTTGAAATTCTAGTAGACACGGATGATCCAACTGCAGAATATGGCCGCTGGATCGAAGATTGTCCGTCGATGCCAGGGTTAATTCTGAAACTCAGTGACATCAATTCTAGGTCGTCGGAACAATGGAACAATGTCACTTTCCCGCTTTTCTCGCGGAATCAGGCAGCTATAGATTTCTACCTTTCTCGAGTGGTGTTCCCCAGGGAAGCGGAAGAGTATTCTTGGAAATTGTCCGGATCTAGCTGGGATCTAGGAGAGAAACGGGAAAAACTCGTAACCGGTGAGTAAACCTATCTTATGGTGTAAATTGGTCATTGAGTCGGAGCGTCAGGGTTCTCTGGATCGAGCGACAGCCGATGGCTATTGCCCTTGTCTGTTATTCAGCACAACCTGAACCTCCAGCAAGGAAGCAGTGCCGGCGTCCTTGCCCGCCTTCTCCAGCAGGAACAAATAAAAGACTGGGAGAATTACATAGTGACTCACAGGAGTGGAGAACGACAGACTACTCATGAATTTCTCAAATTAGTTGCCATGCAACAACCCCAAATTCGTGTTCTTCTGGACGTTGGGGCGCAGATCCTTGATCTATCTAATTCCCAATTTGCTAAAGCATGGCTAGACATTGCACGCGATGCAGCCGCTGCCATTTATTTCGACGAGAACGACGAACTGATGGTACTCACACGGCATGGAAATACTCAATTATTGTCATCTTCGCCTCTTTATCAGAAATTAGGCAGCTGTGTTGTCTATCTAGATCATCCGCACACCAGAGGTACTGATATCAAATTCCCTAAGGGATCACGAGCAGCTTTGACGCTGGGCCCTAAGGTAACAAAAGATGCTTTGATGCAAGGTCCGTAAGTGTACTGTGGTGCAGTCATCAGATCTGATGATCTGTAATTTCTAGGCTGCATGCGGATGCGGAAGCTGGGCCACGGTCATACCGTGACATTTTTTGCCCCACCTGGGGTCGACCAGAGCATCCGTGGCGTGACTGGAAAACAAGATCTGAATTTCCACGTCACTATTGCTGATGTACTAAGCTGGGCGATAAACGAAAGCTGGACAGAGATCCAGCACTGGGCTCCTTACTGGGCACAGAAAGGCATTGACCATCAGTCCAAGTCTGATGCATGGTCCCGCTTTTGCAACAATAAGCTGTCACCAGCGCAGCTGTCGGATGCATGGCTCCAGCCAGACTCTAAATCGCTAGACGACTTGTACGCCCCCTGCAAAACTGGAGACATTCGGAGCAATTTGTCGACAGTACCAGGGATGGAGCAACGCTGCAAAGACCTTGGGGTTCTGTCAATTCCCCGTAGAGGGTTGGGGGAAGAACAAGAACGGGAAGTCCACCGCGAGCGTGAGCGCGAACGAGAGGAGGAGCTGCCCCCTAGAGCAGAAGCGGCAAAGCATTTTCTTCATCCAGACCTTGTAGCATTCGTCGAGACTGGCATCACACCCCCGTTGCACACCGACAGCGCCTTCCTTCCCATCTTTACAACCCTCGAAAGGAGTACTGCTGCTACTCGCGACGCTGATGTCTGGAGTCCAGCTATCTTGGCTACGATGGATTTCAGCAAGACAATTGAGCCTGAATCCACGAGAGGGACTTTGGATCAATATCTCCGGCCCGTCCAGTGGATCCTTTCCAGAAAAACAGATCATGGTCGACGTCCATTGCTCGTTATTTTGAGCCCATTCGAAGCAGATCGCCTGATGCCTTACATTCGCGCAAGCAAACATGTCTATCTTCATCTGTACGCGCCACGCACTGCCCAGCGGATGAAACCATCTGACGATCTCAAGCTATATGTCATTCCACCATTGCCCCCCGACTGGGCTCCACCTTGGGAACTGATCGATCAGCTCAACGTGTTCGCTGGTCAGCTTTATCTCAGAGACTACCAATCGTACCTCCGTCTGTGTCGTTTTCTCAACGTGCCTTTAAACGAGTCATCAAGTAGTAGTGGAACAAAAGCTCAACGAAATCTATCCAGTATTCCTGGCAGCTTTGAAGAGATGGAGATCACGTTCGTAGGTTCGCCACTACCAGCAGTGATGACCCTACTTGCTATTCGAACCAGGGGACGTCCATTCAACCACACGCATATGGGCAGGATTCTCCAAGGGCAGATTCTAATGGAGAAGGACTTTGAACAGTCTACGTCGAGCGTATCTGACCACCATTGTCTCATTGCGCCACCCTGGGGCATGGAATACCAGGTACAGGATAGCCAAACGATATCCTCATTCCCCCGACCACCGAAGCGAGGAAAGTTGGAGGTGGTCGGAACAGATCCCGATGCGCTGCGAAAACGTTCACGTACTACGGAAGGGGTGACACCCACTATGCTCTCATCGTGTCCGAGCAATGCTCAAGGCGAGCCTGTGTCTTCCCAGGCACTTGTGCGAGATTTTGAGACGGCTGGAATACGCGACGCAAATCAAGAACTACCAGTGAAGCGTCTTCGTGCAAGCCGATGATGAATACAGTCCGGGATAGAACGGTGCGCATCTTGAAAGCTTGACGGAAGAGCAAACTCATTCATTCTTTGGCAGCCCCACTGACCTTCATACATTGTGACATTATGATAACTAGTTTTCCCGCCAACGAGTCTGTCTTGATAATACCCCACTGTTGTCCGGCTCGAGGCTTACTTTGGTTGTTCAGCGATTGGGCTCAAGATCACAGATTTCAATGCCTGGTTCTTGGATCAATTGAATCCATGTCCTCATGTACTGGCGGAGAAACTCTCGACTTTGAACATTGCACAATTAGATTGTCACAGTATGGTTAGATTCATGATACGATAAACAAGCTTATCCAGCCTACCTTGACTGCACAACGAGCTATCTACAAAGACAAAGGAACCGGGAAGCGAACAATGCGAGGGGGGGTGTGGAGAAGAAAGAAGTCCCACCGACTCATCCATCTCAATCATGGCGAAAGAGGAGCCTCGCCTCCAGCGCATGCGAAATGACCAAACAGCTGTAGTGATAGTGTCAAGTCCGGGGCCGGGAAACCCATGAAATCACAGGGTGGACCAAGATTCAACAATACTGGACCCTATTTGGTCTAGAAACGAGCCTCGAGTTGAAGTTGAGCATAACTTACCCTGAGAAATTTACATGCAGTTCCCCCTACCCATCGCTGCATCACTCATATGTGATCACAATTGCGCTAGCATGCCATTTTCCACCGACGACACCTGGCCAGTATGTCTGTTGAGGATGTTCTAGATCTGTCGTGAGGAGGACAAGCCTCTGGGGGATCGCCACTATGGACCATTTAACAAGCTCCTCAGTTATTACTTCGAACTTGGAAAAGGATTTTTTGCAAGGTGAATGGAATATGGGTGTCCTATCATAGGAGGGACATAACGGAAGTGCCTCCATAAGTCATCTTACCTCCTGCGTAACCTCTTGCACAGTCCTCATGAGAGGTTATCATCCTGGGGACCATAACTGCACCAGCAGTTCTCGCATACCTCATGATTAACCCTCTGAGACATCGCGAGTAGTACTTGTGAACCTCACGAGTACCTCATGGATGACCTTGCTGCATCATCGATGCGTTGTCGCGTGATCACATCATTGTGGCAGTAGGACGCGACAGGGGAGAGGTGTTGGCGTTGATGGGGGTGGGAAGGCGGTGTGAGACGCGTCATAATCGTCAGTGTTGTGTATTACACGTCACCATCATGTCGCTGCCGCTGCTATTGCCGTCGTGTCGCATCATCTTGGGTGAGTCACATCGCGTTGACGTCGTGGCGCACCTTCAGGTTTGCAGGGCTGCCACCGCGCTGTGTTGCATCATCCCAGTGGAAACACTGTTGTCGCTGTGTTACGCCAGGTCGTCATGGGGCTACAATGCGGGGGGCCTGGTGAGGGAGGGGGTCGAGACAACATGACGACGCGATGTCACGGTCGCTTCGTCACGCGTCACGTTGTCACGATAGCACGAATGCACCTACGTGCGATGTGCCTGGGTAGTCCATGTTGACTCCCCGAGGAGTCGGTGAGGTGCTTGAGAACTTACAATTGGAGCGCCCGGCTCCTTATACAGGGCTTGGCGGGGGACTGGGAAGAGGTTCCATCTCTGAGATCAGTTTTCCGTACACAAAACTGGTCTCAGAGACTCCCAAAAGTGGTATGCCAAGGGTGAAAATACTAGTAGTAAACGAATAAAATAAAAGGTGCTTAAGATACGTTCTAATCCTATGATCTGCTTCAGGGATCACAAGTCCAAGTCGAGGCTAGGCTTGTCACGCCCGACCCGCAAGTTACGACCTCAACACCTGACTCTTTAACACTTGGAGCACAGCGCCAAGCTGTTGAAACAGAAGGAGGAACACACCATGATGGATTGATGGAAGAGGAATGAGACGGATGACAAAAGTGATTACTATAATTCCCAACATGGTTCTTATTGGACCTTTAACAGTGATAAGTAACCCACCTGAGAAAGTCATAATGACCATGGGCATACCTCGAGCATTTTCTCTGCAGCCTTCACATGCATCATGCACTCCAACATTGATTGTGAACTCATTCAATGTGACCTGGAGCTCCTAAGGAATGATGTAAGACATTGATACTAGCTGAGGGGGATACTCACTTTGCCACGATGACCAGTGCTGCACATCTCTACTGAAATTGCCGCAATTGAATCATCATCATGACTGCTGCAAGTACCACGTGCGATCTCGACAGTATTGTCACAGAACAATGTTCCCTGAAATGGATCATGGTCAGTATAGGAATGTTAGAGTGAGTGAAAAGAGTGAACGTACTCTGCCAGAATTTTGCCTCTTTCCAAGGGCCTGACCAGATAGCAATGGTGTGGCAAGCACCAGGAGAAGAGAGATGCTTGTCGTGGTGAAGGGGATAGAGAATTGGCGCATTGTGAGGAAAATATAGGGGATAAGGAACAGTGGAAGGCAACACAGGAGGTTAGATGGTAAATCTCACCTTTTATACCATATCCACGAATCTAAGCAGGGCAGCCAAGGATAAATTATCACCTACCTGTCCCAATGGAAAAAAAAACCCCATCAAAATGATTAGGTTGCCGGGCAGCTCCAATCACCTGCCAATGGTGGATTAGGATTAGGGTACCTGGGGCTCATCAAGTTTCTGGTAAGCTACCCGGGTGGGGAGAGAAGAA
>JBBPTW010000319.1:0-17235 GCA_038094575.1 Phylloporus cf. nigrescens
CCGAGATTCGCTGTGAGGTGTATATGATTCGGCTAGGCTTAGAGTGCCACCGCCAGCGCCACTGATCGATCAGGCCTTGGCCCTTGAGGCCCCAAATTTACTTACATCTGCAAGAGCGTCAGTTTACGTTGTGTTTGGGAAGGGATTTGTGAGGCTATGCGAGGGCCAGACACCTCTCTGATTGGGCCAGAGCACCTCGTACGGCGCTTTCGTTAAAAGTCTACCTTTTTTGGACCTAGCTACTGCGCAGTGCGTCGGCTACAGATTATAGATTAGTGGATGACTTTCCATGGACTAAATAATACAGCTACCTGCAAAACTCTAGGCCGAATTTTCGATCCTTCGACTTAGAATTTTTGTTTATGTTGGACAAACAAAAGAGAGTTTAGAATGGAGACTGACGTTGCTTACAAAGTGTCAGATCATCGCGGGTGACTAGTGACAGCTTGATAGTTTGGAACCTGAAGGTACTCTTTTCTGGCAGCATGCACAGTGGTTGAAGAGTGCTCACGACAGATTTATTGAAATTTAGGATTGGTCTTAATTGCAAACTAAATGTCAATATTATACTTCGAATAGATCTTTTCATTAGGAAAACATCAAGATTTTAAATCTAAGTAGATCTTTATGTTTTCACATAAATTTAGTGTATGCACAAATATATTAATTCAGTTAAAATATAAGGTGGTATACAAAGATTAGTCATGGTCTAAACTCTAAGTACATGTTAAGAATATCCAGTATTCTCTTTGCCAATTCTTTTCCTATTACCAGAATTCTAGGCCCTTATATAACTTTATGGGCCACTTACACTATTCAGATTACTAGATAATCAGTGAGAACCTGATGTCATAGATAAGAGCTTCTTTTGCCATTGGGCTCCATTTATATCCTGATCACATGATCCTTCCTTGAAGTTCTATGGACTTCTTTTTATCTACTATATGTAGAATAGTCCAACACAGGTACAAACAAGTTTCTGTAGTATATAAACCTTGCCCTTCTGCTTGGGCTAAACAAGCAGTCTTTGACTCTTTTTTGCACTACTCAGTCACTCCAACTGTCATGATCATTCCTGACCCCTATGCCTTCATCTCTGATACTGCCCTGACCAACTCCATTATTGTACTTCGTTACTCTCTCATTCCATGTCGGAGTTACTCCGGACCTTTTTCCCTTCATTCGGACCTAACTCCTTTCGTATCAGATAGCATTCTCCATTTCTTATCGCCACCATTCTAATTATGTATGTCCTATTTAGAATTAGCTCCAGTCAAGATGTGTCCCTGACTCCGTCACACCATACCATGTGTCTCCTCCATTATGATCCTATGTTCTTATTGAGACAGTATATGTCCCAATGGCGCAAACAGGAGAGGATTATGTACAGTGAAGGATACTCACTGTAATGGATGGTTGGAGCAAAGAATAAGGGTGGTTTGGGAGGGTAGCTTGTTAGAGCTGAGAGTGACTGAGTATGCAAAAGAAGAGTCAAAGACTGCTTATTGAGCCCAAGCAGGAGGGCGAGGTTTATATACTACAGGAACCTGTTTGTACCTATGTTGGACTATTCTACGTATAGTAGATAAGAAGAAGTCCATAGAACTTCATAGAAGGATCATGTGATCAGGATATAAGTAGTGCCTAATGGCAAAAGAAGCTCTTATCTATGACGTCAGGTGCTTACTGATTGTCTAGTAATCTGAATAGTGTAAGTGGCCCGTGTGGCAATGTAAGGGCCTAGAATTCCGGTAATAGGAATAGAAATCGGCAAAGAGAATACCGGATATTCTCAACACTCCTCCTCACTAGAAGATTACTTTGATGAAGGAAGGGTTATAAGCTTCAATGCTAATCTTCCAGATAAAAACTTATCCTTGCCCAAGTTTTTCGTAAAGATATCAGCATACTGTTCGTTCGTTGGAACATAAAACAGTTGTATCTCCTTTTCAGAGACACATTCCCGAATGTAGTGGTCGTCTTTTCGGACATGCTTAGAGCAACCATCTTGAGCAGGATTAGTAGCCAAGAATATTGTGCCTTGATTATCGACGCATAAAGGGAAAGGTCTGAGTTGGAATCCGAATTCTTCATATAAATTACAGATCCATTGTAGTTGTTTTGCTACCTCGGTCATTCCACAATATTTGGCTTCAGTGGAAGATAGACGAACTCTTCATTGTCGCCTAGATAACCATGAGATGATACCGTTGGCAAGATAAATGCCATAACCAGTAGTTGAGCGTGAAGTCTCAATATCACCAGCCCAGTCAGTATCACAGTAGGCAATGAAGCCATTTCTCGTTCCTTCAGAGGAATATTGAATGCAAAGTTCTTTCGTAGTCAAAAGATATTGCATAATGTGCAATGCCTTTTGCAAATGTTCCTCTGTTGGATTAGCAGAGAATTGTGACATTTTAATGACGGAATAGGCTAGGTCTGGTCGAGTACCAAGCATGATGTAAAGCAACGAACCTATCACAGATTGATAGTGAGTCCGTAAAGAAGGTGAAGCTTCGCCTTGGGAAGGTCGTGGATTATATCCAGCAGGAAGCGGTACGGTTTTTCCTTTGCAGTTATCGAGAGCAAAGCGTTTTACAACTTTGTCTGCATAGGAAGATTGATCAAGAGAAATTGTCCATTTCTTACGATCTCTTGTAATTCGCATATCAAGATATTCCTTAACTTCGCCAAGATCGCGAGATTCCCATCGTTTCATAAAGGTCTTCTTGTGTCGTAGAAGGAGATCTTTGTTACTACCAGTAAAAAGAGCATTGTCAACGTAAGTGAGAATTATAATTATATCCTGACCGCTGATTTTGTAATAAGTACCCGGATCTGAAGTAGTCTGGGTAAATCCCATATCTGTAAGGGATTTGTGCAACTCTTTATTCCAGGAGAGTGCAGCCTGTTTAAGTCCGTAGATGGACTTTCTCAGTCGACAGACCTTTGTATCCTGACCTTTGACAATGAAGCCTTCAGGTTGCGTTAGATAAATCTCTTCATCCAAATTGCCGTAGAGGAATGCAGTTTTTACATCCAAAGCCTCCAATTCCCAATCATGGAGGGCGGCTAATGATAGGATGAGTCGCACCGTTTCAAACCTTGCTACAGGTGAGAAAGTGTCTTCATAGTCAATCCCGAATACCTGTGTAAAGCCTTTCGCTACAAAGCGGGCTTTATATCTACCATCGCTTTTGCGTGTGAACACCCATCGTCCAGTAATGGGTTTTTGACCCTTTGGTAGATCCACCAGTTCCCAGACTTTACGATCCTTTAAGGAGTCGTACTCCTCCTGACATGCAGCTCTCCAGAGTTTTTGCTCTGTAGGAGGTAGTTTCACTATGTCACGATACTGGTTAGGTATGTTAGCGACAACTGCTGCTAATGTCATATGATGACGTATTCATGAGTTCGAATACATCTGTCCAAGATCTTCTTCCTCATTAGTTGGTCGAACATCTGGAGTCGTAGACATGGTTCGTTCATCTCGAACCGACATCGTATTTGGCTCCTCCTGAATTGGTGGAAGTCCTCTTAGCTCTCGTTCTATCTGCACAGGTGGCTTAGCACCATATGCGTTGTCGGGTAAAAACCTTGGCATAGAAGATCGAGCACTAAATCGTCTTTCGACGGGAGGACGAAGGTTCGCTCTAGATTCTGTTGTTGGATGATATTGATGAGGACGGGAGCGGAATTCAGGAAGTGATTCATAAGAATCTTGATGAGGGGGAAGCCAGGCACGAGGACCAGAAGATGGTCCAGCCGAAGGTTGATCTGAGATTTCTGGTCGATCATCCTGAGTTTCAGGAGTCCAGAAGTCAGGATCATAGGAAGTTTGTGAATCCTCTTCAGTGCCATATCGTTTATGCTGATGTCGTCTATCCGGAGAGGTTTGGAAGTGAGCATCGGTCGCAGTTCGTTTCTGCGGTTGAGGCGTAGGTAATGAGGTTTGATAAGAAGGGGGACGTTCAGATGTTTCTCTTCGATTCCTGTTCAGGGGTATCGAAGAATAACGGACTTGGTTGTCTCATAGATCCATCTAAGTTTCTGCAAGAATTAAATATATCATCGTCAGATCTTATTGATGGTGGAGAATAAGAAGGATGAGGAGTAGTCATATGAGAGTCCTGTTGCTCTCGGGGTTCTAGTTGATTGGGGTTAGGACCACCAAATGGTTGAGGCAAGATTAGATGACCACGAGGTTCTGGATTCTCAGGTTTCTCTTGTTCCTCAGCAAGGTCGAGATGGGGTTCAAGGTTTTCAGGGATTGGTCTAGGTTCGTCAGATTCTTTTCTCGAACAATAAGGAAAGATCTGTTCATCAAATAAGGCAGTCTTCGTTATGAAGACTCGTCGTCTGGTCATCGACCAAAAGCGATAAGCTTTTGTGTTTGGTTCGTAACCAATAAAGACCATTTCCTCGGCACGAGGAGAGAGTTTATCACTGCGCTGTTCTGGTTGGATATGCACATAAGCTCTACAACCAAAGGTTCAGAAGTAAGAGACATCAGGCTTTTTACCAATGAACATCTCTGAAGGAGTTTTCCAGTCAAGGTGGCGCATAGGTTGACGATTATAGATATGCAACGCTGTTTCAGCAGCGTCTTGCCAGAAGGTAGGAGGTAGGCAAGCATGATGTTGCATAGCATTGGCTTTCTCCATGATAGTGCGATTAAATCACTCCGCTCTTCCGTTCTGTTGAGGGGTATGGGGAGCAGATGTTTCATGAGTAACGCCTTTGTTTGCGAAGAACGATTGTAGCCTTTCGGCCATAAATTCCCCCCCTCGATCAGAGCGTACAGAGGTTAGAGTAATGCCTGATGCTGTCTCCGCCCATGTTACCATGTTTTGAAGGCGGGTTGTGACATCACTTTTCTGGCGCATAAAGGCCAGAAGAGCATATCCACTAAAATTATCAATGAAGGTAAGGATATAAAGAGATCGGGATTGAGATTCTGTTGGGAAAGGTCCCATCACATCCGTGTGAACTAACATCAGAGGACGACTAGCTCGTTTGGATGAGTCAGGATATGAAGATTCCGACATCTTTCCTAAAGCGCATCCTTTACAAGGAAGATCGGTTGTAGGTGGTGCCAAAGAGGGAATGCCTGTAAGGTGTTTATAGGCATGACGAAGTGCATTCTTGGACGTATGTCCAAGTCGCTGGTGCCATAAGTGATAAGGATCTAGTCCTTCAAGGGAGTTGGCCTCAACGCTGGGTATGATCTGAGTTGACCGAAACCAGTGAAGATTGTTACCTGGTGATAAAGCAGTGGCCTGTATCACCAAGTCTCCCTTGTTGTTCAAGATCAGTGATTTATTTTTTGTTATCTCGCATCGGTAACCTTCCTTGGTAAGGGATGGTACCGAGAGTAACTGGTGTCGCGCTTTTGGTGCGTACCAAACTCCTTTAAGTTCAAGAGTTTTTCCTTTTAGTGCATTGGGTTGGACAATAACTTTTCCGGGTCCATACATGGAGACGGTTTGTCCATTAGCAACAGTGGCGGTCACCTCTTCGTCACCAAGGTGAGCGAAGTCTCCTTTAAAAGGGGTAAGGTGATCTGTACATCCGCTGTCAATCATCCAATGTTTGGATTGAAAGTCTGATCCCGAAAGTTCATTCCCCACCATATAAGCGTAAAAGTCATTCGATTCATCTCGGTAATCGACAATATCATCGCCTACAGAATATCCAGGGAGTCTCTCCACTGGCAGGTGTGGTATGGCCGGTAAAGGCGTCACCCGTTTCTTAGGTACCAGAGAGTCTAGACGATCGATATCGTCTAAGTGTCCATGACTTGAGGCTAATCCACCAAGGGATATGGTGGTTCCTTTCTTCTTCTTTCCCTTCTTTGATGGTGACGACGCCTCAGCTCCTGAAGGGGAGTTAGCGGAAGCGTGTTCAAAAGGGACGGAGGGACATATCCGCATTCATGCCGTTGTCCATCTCATAGTCTTCCGGTTCAAGGTTAGATGCGTCAAGGTGATCGTTATAGAACGACGACAGATCTACCTCTTCTTCAATTCCATCCATCGGCACGAAGCCGGATCCATCCCAGCGAAGGGAGTTGGAGGTTGAAGGTCCTTCAATGGCATTGGCGAAGGTGTCTCCTACAACTTCAGTTGCTTGACTTTTACCTTTCTTGTCTTTCTGCCGGAGTCGCTGTTCCTTTGCTTTCTGGAAGGTCGATTTCTTCTTCTGACCTTCCTGAGGTTTCTTCTGGTACAGTTTGGAGGGACCAGCACCAGAGTTGCTAGAGGACGATGGTCCTGCTTGTCGCTGTTGTGACCACTGCTGTTTAGCAGGTGGACCACGTTTAATCGTAGCAGACCTCGGGGTTTCGACTGTAGAGCCGATGTGAGAGGAGAGGGAGTGTGTGGAACGGAGATCCACTTCGGCAAGAATCTTCTGGGTGACAAGTTCGACTGTGAAGTTGATAGGTTGTGTGGTTTGTACCACGGTAGAGGCAAGAGGGTAGTAGGAGTCGGGAAGACGAGAGAATATGAACATGGCTTTGAAGGAATCTGGGAGATTAAGACCAGCGCCGATTAGTTGGTCGAAGTGGGTCCTCATATTGTTCAGATCATCAGAGGTGGACTTTTCTCTGATGTTCATTCTGGAGATCTGGGAAAAAAGATGAAATTGTCCTGGAAGACCAGAAGTTCCAAACAATAAAAAGAGTCGGTCCCAAAGTCGTTTGGTAACCGAAGGATAGATGATGTTGTCATCATCATCAAGAACGGTGAGGTCCCAGTCATAGTCGACATTTGTTTGTAATGAATCGGCAAGGGTGAGGGCGAGCATCCCACATGCTCGTCGATCAATAACTTTGAACTTCTTTTGTTCATCGTTTTCGGCGATTACATGGGAGTTGGGATGAGGAACGGATTGTAAACTTTCCCATGTGACGGCGCCCGATACTATGTCCCAGAGAGAATAGGACAAAAGAAGACCCTTGGTCTTTGTCGCCCAGAGAGTGTATTCGCGGGTCCCAGTAAGAATAGGGATCCGTTGGTAAACGGAGGATTCGACTTTCAGGTTTGAGTCTGTAGGAAGAGACATGATGTATCTGTTCCAAAGACTTCGTCAGCAAGACTTTCGTTAATGATATAATCAAATAAGGAAAAAGAACTCGTCTTAGGAGATGGGGGCAACGGTATAAGATGAGCCACCGGTGTAAACACCGGATTAACCGGTATAAGAACCGGAGTGTGAATCCCAGATGTTAGAAGCGCAGGAGAAAAAGCTCCTGGCATCTGTGGTGTTGGAATCCCAGAAGATAACGGTAAGGTTATCTTGGTAGGCGTTAGTGGGGGTGTATTTTTCTTTCCATACCATGATTGTTTCCTGTACCATTCCATCTGTCGTTGCCGTTTCTTCCCAAAAAGAGAAGTTTGAAGTGTTTCCCACTTCAATCGGCTGTGTTCCTTTTTCTCCATTCCTTTTAAGGGTTTGATTGTAGCAGATTCACGATACCAGGAAGGCATCGGTCGATTGGCATAATCCTGAGGATTATATTCTATCGCCTCAAAAAAATGAGGGTTGGGAACGGTTGTATCCCATAGAAAACCAATCGATACTGGTACATCAGGAGAATTGTGAGATATATAAGGAAAACATATAAGTTTTTGAGGAACATGACAGTTAATAGATAAAAAGGAATTGTACCCGCCGTCATCGACATCGCGGTTTAAGGAATATCTACAACCATGAGGTAATGGAAAAGAAGGAGGAACCGCCGCACTAAGTATTTTTAAGGCTTCAGAGAAGCCTCCTACGTTGTTCACCTTCCACTGCAGCAAGTCGACGCATTCTTCGCCCATCTTGTCCTGCAAGGACTTCTCATATGGTGCAAGCGGAGAGGTCATCTGTGTGGTTTTTTATTAGCCACTGTAACAGATGAATACCTCGCTGTTTTTCTTCAGAAATAGATTTGTAAAAGCGTCGGCGAGCATGGCGGTGTGCGAAGTAATCGAAGGATTGCTTCATGGGAACGTGGCTGGGAAGCCAAGCATGAGGATCATCCCGTAAAGATATCCTACAGTTCTTCTTCGTGTCTATGACCATCGATTTTACTATCTCCAGGTGCGCGGGTGAATTTTCAAAATCGAAAAAATGAGAAGAAAAAACTTTGAAACCTTGGTTGTGGGTGAGGATGGCGTGACAGGGAGATCTGATTGGCTCTTGGAAGGGCCAACCAGCAGCTTCGTAAATCGAACGAAGCGTTTCGCCTTTAAAGGCGAATGTATCTACCTGTTGGTGATTGTTTGCCTGAGTTTCTACTAGGTTCAGTTGAACTGGTCTTGCCATCCTCCATGAGCTTATCAGCTCATCTTTCCTCATCCGACTCATGGTGTGAATTGGAGTTGGTCCTTTCGCTCCCATTTCTAAGAGCGATGGAATCCATGAGCACCTGTTCGGGTGACGGGAGAAGGTCTCGTCAGTTTTGTCGTCTAATAGGACGTGTTTGTCCCTCATTTCTTGGTCCTGCGGGAGATAGGGGTCGTAGAAGGTGGCGGTGTGAAACTGGGGAGCGTTGCTCTGACCCGGTTCCTGCGGAAGAAGAATGACGGCTGCTGGAGGACTGTCGTGATTCTGATATCGGAGGCCATCGTAGGAAGGTTTGGCGGTGAAGAGATTGGTTGGGAGAGAGGGCATTGTAGGCTGGAGCCAGTGTGGATGATCGAGATGTATAAAGAGGAGAAAGAGCGGGAAGTCGCAACGAGGTCCGTGGAGAGAATATAAACGGATGGTCTCGGTGGTCAGCAAGTCTTTGGCTTCCTTGCCTTAGAACTGTGCTGTTAGTATGGTAATAGTAGTTACCGCGCTCTAAACCTTGTCGACAGAGAGGGCAGGGCACGAAAAGTGGTACCCCTGGACTAACAATGTCGTTCTCGATTATACGACTGTCGTTTAAGCAAACGTTGCTGTCGTTCAGAATCACAGGATGGTCTGTAAAAAGGGGAGGATCTGCTGCTGGAGTGGTCTTGATAGCAGGTTGTTGCTCGGAGCTAGGGCTCAACGCAGCGACCTGGGATTGTGGCTCAGAAGTGCGAGAAGAGGACTGGGGAGAGGGTGCAGGGTCTTCTGAAGAAGTACTGACCGGTGCAGGTAATCTGCGGAAGAGGATGCGAACATCCCAGCGGTCAGTTCCTAGTCGATCGGTGATATAAAACCGAATAGGATCAGGAGTCTTGGCATTAAGCCGGTTCCGAAGGAAAGCCCAGAGGGCAGTCCTAAGGATCTCCTCTGCGTCATCTGTACCAACTCCAGGTGTAATGAAGAAGGTAAGTCACACAATGGTGAACAAAATCAGTCCAATAATCTGCTGAGCCCAACCAACCATCTGCTTGTCAGTGAAAGGCATCGTATCGCGAAATAATAATGTCCTTAAGACGGAGCAGGGCTCATAACCTATTGAGACAGTATATGTCCCAATGGCACAAACAGGAGAGGATTATGTACAGTGAAGGATACTCACTGTAATGGAAGGTTGGAGCGAAAGAGTAAGGGTGGTTTGGGAGGGGAGCTTGTTAAAGCTGAGAGTGACTGAGTATGCGAAAGAAGAGTCGAAGACTGCTTATTTAGCCCAAGCAGAAGGGCGAGGTTTATATACTACAGGAACTTGTTTGTACCTGTGTTGGACTATTCTACGTATAGTAGATAAGAAGAAGTCCATAGAACTTCATAGAAGGATCATGTGATCAGGATATAAGTAGTGTCAAATGGCAAAAGAAGCTCTTATCTATGATGTCAGGTGCTTACTGATCGTCTAGTAATCTGAATAGTGTAAGCAGCCCGTATGGCTATGTAAGGGCCTAGAATTCCAGTAATAGGAATGAAAAAGGGCAAAGAGAATACCGGATATTCTCAACAATTAGTGTAAACTACCAAGACGGTGTCGTGACTACTGAGCTGTGGCTGTGCAGGTGGAGCTGTAGCGAGCTTTGCAAGTCGTGACACATAGAGCTCGTGAAGGATTTAAGATGGTAATGGCAGTATAGATCTAAGGGTGGAATAAGGGCGGGTAGAGTGAATGCGACCAGCAGCAACACACGACATGGATGGAAGTCAGGATCAAGTACTAGGCTCCTCTGAGAGAGGAGGTGGTTATGTCACTGATGTGATGTATCACTTGACTGAGAGACTTACGCGCAGCTCATTAAACTTGGTAAAATAAATTATACCTTACTTAATAAGCCTATGCATGTCGCTGTGTGGTTGTCGCGCTGGGTAGCCCAAAATGACTCCCTCAAATGTCTTGAGGGAGTCTTACTGAAGATTAGTGTAAACTACCAAGATGGTGTCATGACTACTGAGCTGTGGCTGTGCAGGTGGAGCTGTAGCAAGCTTTGCAAGTCATGACACATAGAGCTTGTGAAGGATTTAAGATGGTAATGGCTATGAGGTAACTATGAGGGTAGGAGAAGAAAGGAAAAAAGAAAATGGAGATAAGGGAATTGCCTGACAGATGCGGCAATGTGTACCAGTGCCCAATAAAATGCAGCTCTGCCTTTGACCAAGGAATTGAGGCCAACAGATTCAATACGTGCATACCCAAAAAATGCGGTGTTGCATGGAGTTAATCTGTTCAACTTGTTCCGGGGTGCAGCAGGGCTTGCTGTAAGAATGGGTGTTTGTGCACATACTTTTGCCATTCATCTGATGACCATCTCCCAACAGCTTGGATGAGAAAAGGTGAGATCCCGAGCAAAGCCATTGTTGTTGCTCCACCAGCATGCATTGAGTGCCCACTGAAATGATTGGGGAAAGTGGTGTGAAGTCGGTGGGTGAACCAAGACCATGTCAGAACATTGCCAGAACTGGTAACCCACAACTCAGGTGCATGATGGAATAGTTGATCTCGCAAACTCAAATATTGTTGGAAGATGGATAGGGGGTTCAATGATGGTAGAAGGCTTTTGACAACAATAATATTGCCCTGCCCTGAGCGTACAGTTTTGTGGACAGGTAAACCAAATGAGTAGGTGTTTTGGGCGAGGCGGACAGAGTGGTGAAGAGATAGTTTTTGAAATGACTGCAGCTGGCGTGAGTCAGGTCAAACTAATTCCCCTAATCTTAGTAGTGTGTGGAAACCTGTTGAGAGTAGGCAAGTGAAGAGAACTTGATTGTAAGGTGTGCTGGGGGACAGTGAGGAGATCACTGTAGAAATGTGTGAGATTTCGAGAGGGGGCTTCCAAAGGGGCAGGTGTCAGCTGCGCTTGATACACCCAGCAAGGGTACAACAAACGAGAGGATGGTTATGCACATCCTGTACATTAGGGAATTCCTCTTCTAGGTGGTTGCAAATACCTGCGAGGTAAACTGAAACTGAGCTTGCCTGAATGTGTGCACACATGAACACGATGTAGAACGTGAAAGTGTCGACTGAAGGATGTATGGGGCGGTTGTGTAAATGACAAAATGTGATGTATGAGTTAAGGTGAGACGAGTATGCAAGCTGTGACAAACACTCAAGGACCATGCCTAGTGCGATGGCATGCTCATGGAGCAGACGGCTGGGAGACCAAGGCTCTCTAAAGGGCTGTCTGCTCATGATAATGATTTAATTTGTTGTGTCCCTCAACGCATCCTGAGGGGGTAGAAAGAGGAAGATTGACAGGTCAGGCACTAGTGAGCAGGCAGTTTCATTTTGGAAGCGGAAGAGGACATCTGCAACTGTGTTGAAGTGGCCCGCAACATGTACGACATGAACATCGATGGAGTGAGAGATCATGATGTCGACTGCTGACATGAGTACACAGTTGAAGGAGGGTGAGATGCGTAGGGTGTGGAAACTGTCCACAGCGAACATGCTGTCAGAGAAAATTGCAATTCGATGAGGTGTAGAGTTTAACTGTGTTATGATGTGCACAGCTGAGCAGATGGCAAATAACTCAAGGAAGTTGATGTGTGCATCAGAGGGAAGGTTATCAAGGGGGGATTGGAAACTGAGATTCAAGTGCGGGATAAAAATCCCGAGTCCCCCACTGGTCGTAGCATCAACATGAATTGCAATGACATCCTCATCTGAGGGTTGCCAGGCTTGAGCTTGCAAAAGGCAGACCCCAGGGAGGTGTTTGATGTGGTTTGCGATCCAATTCAGTTCGTAGGCAACTGCTTTGTTAACCCATACCCCTGCAAACATGTTGTTCTTGCCGCTGACTTTCTCGTATAACACAGAAAGTCCAGGTGGGAGGAGGTAAAACACATTGAACGCCCAGTTACACCAGCTGGCCAGCCGCAAGAACTCACGCAGTGGCCAATGTTTACCAGGTACGGCAAAGCTGCCGAGTTGCTGAAGCAACTCGATTTTTTTGTCATTTGGGAATACTACTGACATTTCATTTGGGTCGACAAGAAAACTGATGACTTCGAGCAAGCTCCCAAAGACTTGTTTGGGTTTGTCATGTGGTAACCCGATTTCATCCCATAGCAGGAGCAGCTGGGTTTGCTTGACAGGAAATGATTTTTTGTAGGGAGGGTAGTATTGGAACTGATCAGCGTGTTCAAATCCGTATGAGTCGTCAACATATAGCTTGAGGTCATCTAGTAGTTTGACAAATGTAGCAATCCAAATGATGAGGGACATAAGGGAGACCCAAATTTTGCATGAACCCTGCCCTCCGAAGTTGTTGCAATGATCAACGTGATGCTGGCCTAAAGGATGCGTGACAATTTGTTTGACCTGCCAAAGAGGATGCATTGGCATCCGACGGTAAGCCATGGAGATATCTGATTTGAACATCAGAAGAGGAGTATCAGGGTGCTTCTCTCGAAAATTGAGGAGGGAGGCTGCTAGTGATTGGATCCCATCCATTTTGGTGCCTGCAATGAGTGCATGATCGATCATATCGTTTAGAGAAGGGTTGCCTGCACTGTGGTCGACTACCATGTGGAGTTTGTCTGAATGTGGCTTGGGGACAGTGTGCACTGGAATGCTGTACATTCCAGGGAGCAACTCTGTGCCAAATGCTGGCAAGAAACGGCCAGCATTCATTTCTTCCACAAATTGGCTCTGCAGGAAGTCTTCATGTTGTTCTGAGGTGACCAGTCAGTTTGGGGTGTGAGATGTGATGGGGTACTGTCCATCTGTTGTTTTGGCCCAAGGTCAGAATCCATACTGGAGAGCAAAACAGACAGATTGCACGAAAGGTTGGTTGGGATGGTTGACGAGTAAACGTTCGAATTGTTCAATGTGAATTGGGGTGATTATCTGAAACAGTTCGGGGTTCTTCTGAAGCGTGCTCAGCGCTGCATCATTTTTCCATTCAGTCTCATCTGGCTGAGGGACAGGGCTGGCATAGAAGGTATCACGGACGCATGGACTTAGGCCTTGGCGGTGGGCACTATCAGCATGCCACAACCAGTGACGGCGATAGCATGGGTTACAAAAAGGTTTAACGTGGCTGCTGGGGAGCAGCCCGACATTCTGATTCTTTGTGAGGCTTCCCGCATCTGATGCACACATGCTTGTACCTGCAAGACTCTGCAGATCGTGTGCATGTTCCTTGGTTAAACTTTCAACATGGCTCAGCTCGTTGTACACGCACTCCTCAGGTTTGCTGGCTTGCTTGTCCTGAGGAATACTGCGCTCCTGA
This sequence comes from Phylloporus cf. nigrescens, assembly GCA_038094575.1. NCBI lineage: Eukaryota > Fungi > Basidiomycota > Agaricomycetes > Boletales > Boletaceae > Phylloporus > Phylloporus cf. nigrescens. The sequence continues at coordinate 13,605 of JBBPTW010000319.1, forward strand.
TGGCAAAAAATGGATGTCACAGAGGTCGGCAAATTTGGCAAAGTCAGTGAAGCGCAAGTCGTTCCTGCTGCTGACACGTCTCCGGATGGCCTTGTCAAATCGGATGACGTTGTCGTGGAATTCCGGGTGATGCTGGGTGAAGAGTTGCATGATATATTCTCCATATCTTCTGAACTCATAGGCCCAGAAGGGGAAGACGAATGCGTAGGCTTTCTGTGCACAATACCATGCTGTGCTCCAATCTTGTCCATTGATAACCGATCTAGCAAAGGTAGTGGGTGCGAACGAGAATTCCAACGGTCCAACCTTCTCTGTTTGCTTGTCGTATGGTTAAGTGGTGTAGTGGTATGTGAGTACAGCGTCGAGGTTGACGTAGTCTCCTTCGAGGATGTGTTTGAGCTCTGAAGACAGGAACTTGGGCTGTCTGGATGAAAGGTCATATCTTCTGACCACCTCCTTAATATCATACGACCAGTTTTTGAGTAATTTGTTGGACTTCTGGAGTGAGGAGTCCAGTTTGGACTCCCCTCGCCGCTCCCGACAAACTTGTCAGAGGTACCAAAAGTCGAGTTTGACTCGTTTTCTTCATCCTGGTCTCCAACATGCTCCATCGCTGTCACTTGTTGAGGTGGACTCGTCAGACGATACAGCAGAGGAGGGGGTCTGATTCTCCTGAGCAACCCCATTTGCTTCTTCGTCGCTATCTGATGATTGCGAGGTGCGAGTTGATTGCTTGCGGATGTTTCTATCCTGTGTAACAGAGGTGTGTCTCTCCTTACTTGCACGGTCCGATCCTTTCCTTTCCAGATCTTCGACCGTTTGTGATGACGCGTTTCCTGTGACGACTTCAGTGGTTCGCAATTCTTCATCGATTTGATCGATGAGTCCAAAGTATCGATGGTAGACCGCGTTCTCTTCAGTGGAGTCTGTGATGATGGACTCTGATATGGCAAGAGCAATGTGTGTCCAGGCTGTGACTCGGTCGATCCTTCCACCCCTAAACTCATTGAGTGCTCGGAGGCATGGTTCTTCATATACCAGTCTAAATCCATCTGACTCATCGATGTCAACCGCTGTTGCAGATTGTGGTCCTCTATCCCTTCCGCTGGTAGTTGCTTCGGCATGCTGTTTGACGCCAGCATTCTCAACGTCGCCATGTTCACACGCCTGCTCCTTTCCAGTTCTTCTTCGTTCCCCTGTCTCATTAAATCTCCATACATGTGTTGATTCATTCTTGTCTGTCATAGATGGTTTGTGGAATGAACAATGTAGAGCGAATGCGACCAGCAGTGACACACGACGCAGATGGAAGTCAGGATCAAGTACTAGGCTCCTCTGAGAGAGGAGGTGGTTATGTCACTGATGTGACGTATCACTTGACTGAGAGACTTACGCATAGCTTATTAAACTTGGTAAAATAAATTATACCTCACTAAAAATGGTGGTCTGAAGTTTTTCCCATGAGGTTTTCGCTGCGCCAAATTTTTAGACAGAAGTTTTCAAATATTGTGTACCCCTTTTGGATTCTCGGATTACATTATCACTGCAGTATGGCCTCAATTGCCGAGAATGTTCAGGAAATGGCCTTTCTGGCATTCTGTCTGTCTGACTGTCTGTCTGGCAGTCTGGCAAAACTTCTCGGCCCAGACGGCAGCTCAGCACAGTGGAGTTCCTGCCCTTTTCCCTTGCCCACTGCCCTGTCTTAGTTCGTGCCTGACAACCACCTGCCTGCTGCCTCCTGTTTGCTGCCTTTTGCCACAATACCAGAGACAGATGGTGCTGGATATTCAAGTTTTGAGACTTTGACTTCACTGTCTTCATTGCCGCCAGTGTCACACAAATCGGTCTATTTTTGTATGCTCACAAACATGACATACCCCCCAATGGCTGCTGGCAACTCTGGTTTACACTTGTTGATTTCTATTCTGTCTGGCACATTGTGTGTGCTGATTTCTTTGACTTATAGACCCTCCTTGGCCTTACATTCCTGATGAGTCAGACTATCCTATCATTCATTCTTGCCGACCAGATCAACATGGTCTCTGTCTAGCTACGACACTTATTGGAAACTTTGAGCTTTTTGCAGCTTTGGCAAGGGCTGGTGGCATGTGATGGCATGTACTGACTGGGATTGGACGGGCTAGTCCATGGAACAATGCACAAGTGTGGTGGAGGCTGGCTGTGACTGTTTGCCAGAGTCTGGTGGTGGACGCACAAGAACACAGATGGATGGTAGGGTGCAGCAAAGGCTGGGGGTGTGTACTAGAGTCTGGGATTGAACAGGCCAGTTCGTGGAATGACGCACAAGTGTGGTGGAAGCTGGCTGTGACTGTCCACCAGAGTCTGGTAGTGGACGTGCAAGGACACAGACAGACAGTAGGGTACACCAAAGACTGGGGACATGTGCCAGAGACTGGGGTTAAACGGGCAAGTCTGTGGAATGAGACAGGTGCAAGCTTGGGCACAACCCCAAGTGTCATCAGTGCAGAGATTGAATGCATTAAAAATGACTATGTTGTATGACATATCATACAGGATGCTAATTACATAGCATTTGAGATGGATGGACCATGCAGGCTGTGTGCCATCAGCAAACGTGAAGATAACAACACAACATGCTTCCTGCTTCTTCAACAGCTGACAATGACTGTCAGCAGAGCAGATCAGGTTCTGGTAGATTTTGAACAGAGATAAAGCATGCAAAGAGCTTCAAATAGTCAGTGAGAACACAGAAATAGCTGCATAGCACACACTTATGCCCCTATGGGTCCTGTATTACTGAAACAAGTCAGCACATATTGATTTCTCCTGATCAATGGATGATAGTGCCAAGTGGTCTCCCTTGTTGCATCACAGAGTGCATTAACATCTTGAGGTGACATATCAAAGGAATTGGCAAGGAAATTGGTGATTGTAAGTGGTAGAAAGGCAGGGGCAGCGTTGACAGGAACCATGTGGGATTGAGTTGGATGATATCATCCTTGAGGAAGCTTATACAGTAGATGAAGTGAGTAAGCGTGTTGAGTGGCATTGAAAGGAGTGTTGAATGTGATTGTAAGGTGATGAATAGTGCGCTGAGTATGCCACACTCCTCTGCATTGGGCCAGGGAGGTTGCAGTGGGATGAGTGCAGTCAGGAGTGGCAAGTGGTGCTAGGATGGCAACCCAATCTGATTCAAGTCCTGACTGAGCCTGAGTCAGCAGCCAGACTGGCATCCAGAGCCAGACTCCCAGAGTGGCCAAAGCTCACATTTTCTGCAATTGCCATCACTGCCTGTTGGGAGACTGTCTAATGTTGTTTCTGCTGCCACACTGCCCACTGTAGGAGCTGACTGCTCCTTACGTTTGCAGAAGCCATTTCTGGATCCTTTCAGCATTCCCTATCGTCCTTCAAGATATCCCTCTATGCTCCATGTCAATCTGCTTGTGATCTTAGTTTGGTTAGTCCACTGGTTCAATCTGGTTAGTCCAGTATTTAGTCTGGTATTTTCTGGTTTTGAGTCCAGTTTTTCTGCTATTTCTCATTTATCTTCATCTCTTCTACTCATATAAGCTCATGGCATGTTGCTAGAACTAACTTGCCTTCCTTTACACTGCTTTGTCTACCAGAATTTAGCCATTTCTTCTAGTTT
>JBBPTW010000320.1:0-17233 GCA_038094575.1 Phylloporus cf. nigrescens
TATCCGGTGTTACTATCTGGTAATATTTTCATTAATTGCTACTTCCCTCATTGATCTTCCTCCTCTCCTTGTTTCAACTTACTATCTGTCATTTATGCTTACTACTAATATTCTCCACCACATGGTCCGAGACTTCTTCAAATATTTGACTACTCCTTTTCTAGCTCAGTACTGGAATCATCTTAGTTGCTTCTATTCACTTGATACCATCAGTGCTAGACTTGTACTGTTATTCTTGATTAATTGTAACTTGTTTTATCTTGTTTCCTTGAGACTGTTACCATTTGGTTTTATTTGTATCTTAAAGTCCTGGGGAATGCCCAGACTATAAAATACTTGTATTAGATGTTAATGACATCTATCAGATTTTCCTTCCCATCTGTCGTCAAGCTCTACCATGAGCCTTCGTGACGTTTAACTTGCGATTCTCACTTGCATTCATCTTACTTTGTACTATCCACTCTATTGTCCAGTACCAGAATCATCTTTCCAGTTATACGTCTGAGTCCAGATTTCACCAGACTTGTTTATACGCGCTCAGGTATCCTTGCAGCTACCCCTTCTCTCCATATAACCTTACCAAGGAACCCCTAGGATGAGTCTAACTCACACCCATCCCTTTTAACATCACCCAACTTTTTATTTTTCTTAGACTGACCTTAAATAAAAATCGGAGATACCAGACTTAATGCTAGAACTCATTAAACCTCTCAGAAACCATGACCCTGAATCCCTGAGTCCCAAAACTCCATTGGCCCTATGTGACCCTTACCTTGGGTAAAAAAGGATACAACACCTCCATGTTTGCTTTCCCCACTCCTTCTCCTCACTACTGAAAGCAATGCAAGCCCCAGCTACTTGCTTCTACCATTTCAATTAAAATGGTACATTTATCTATGCTCATCTCATTAACTCCACTTCTGCCTATGCATTAGGATTTGAGGCTCTATCTCCACCTTGCCACAACACACTTGTGGCCATATACATTCCCAGCCAAGCACCATCTATTGTAGTGGGGCAGACTACCAGAATCATTAGCCACTGGGAGAATAGCCTGGATATTTGTACCACACCATTCCAAACAAACTCTTCCTTACCCGTCACCATGTTCACACTATGAATACCAACCCTCTGGTACCAATTATCTCTTCATCTCTCCCTTTACCATAGATACCACCTGCAGCATTACCACCCCCCACCTCATCTATTTGGGCTTGATGACTGCAATCCCACCTATTTTACAGAGGTATCATCCAATGTAGTACCCCCTTCACCCAACCATTACCTCCTAACTCTGCTCCTTCCCTTTTTCATATCCTTATTTTTCTTTGAGAGGAGGATACTAGAATAAGCCAGCTCCATTGTAACTCCACATAGGAATCAATCAGTTGTAATGGCTCTAACTGTGTCAAGGAGTTCCATCTCAGGCGTGACTGCTACTTTCAACCTCTGTTTCACTCTGACTAATGTACTCTGATACCACTTTATTCCAGCCAGGTATAAAACTACAAACTACCTATATGAGCCCTCCACACTGTCCTTCACTTCCCCCTCTGTGTCCTCCTCTGCATCCATCTCTATGTTCTTCTCCTTCTCCATCTCTTCCTCTTTTTCCTTCTCCTTCTCCTTTTTCTTCTTTTCCTTTTCCAGCTCTGTCACCTCCATCAACTGCTCCAACCTCTCCAAGACGTGCATGACACGCATCAGGATCTTGTTTTGGTGAGCCAGGAGCTCGTTCTGCTCCTGGAGGTGGCCATTCTGGACTTGTCTAGTATGTTGAAGGTTGAGGATGGCCTCCATGATCTGCTAGAGATAGCTCCTCAGATCAGGACTGCCCTCAGAGTGCTGACTCAGGCCTGCCTTGGCATTCTTGGTCTTTACCCTCTTTCTGGGCCTTCCCATCTCCTCCATTGAGCCCTGCTTTCATTTCTGTCTCTCCAGACACTCATCATCATCCTTCTCATCCTTGTCATCTATCACCACCACCACCTTCTTTCTTCTCTTTCACTCCAGCTTCTCCTCCCTGGGATGCTCACACTTGGCCTTTGCCTCCTGACATCCGAGGCATGACTTGGACTTACCCATGCCCTGCTCACACGTGAACCCACAGTGCTCACATTGAACACACTGCACCTCCATCACCTCCACCCTTACCTTCTCCTTTCCCTTTGCCTGCTAAAAAGCCGTGACCTCTGTGGCCTTTATGGAGTCAGCTCTGTTCCATGCAGTGCAATGGTCACTCACCTGCTTCCTTGTGGCCTCCTCTGCTTCCTCTGTCCTCTGTTGCTCCTCCACTTCTGCATTGCATCATGCTTGTGCCTCAGCCTTCCAATGCACCTTCTTCTCAGCTTTTTGACATGCCTTCTCTTTAGCCTTCCTGCGTGCAGCTTCTTCTTCCTCTGCCTTGCAACACACCTCTTCCTCCTTCTTTGCCTTGGCATGGTGCCTCTGCTCAGTGGCCTTTGTGTCCCAGAGCACATTGTTGACATCCCTGCACTCCATGAGGTGGATGTTGTCCCAGGTAGTAATGTTGGAGATGTCAAACATAGCGAGGTGTGTTTAAATTCAACCACAAGAAAAGGTTAGACTTTATACTCCAGGTCGAATTCAGACTCTGCATTGTCCTCAGCTAGAATGGCCTTCAGGGGTTCAGGCCTAAGGGGGAGATACTGTCACATCGTGATTTCTTTACAAGTACAACTCCACCCTTTCACTTTTGAACTCTGTCATACCTCTGGACTTATCTCTTTGTTATCTTATCTTCTAACTCTCAGACATGTCCACACTTTCTTTTATGTTTACCCTTGTTCTCTACTTTACATCTTATCTTCATTTGTACTAGTCTCACTTCATAGATATCTCTGCACATTGCCCTACTATGGATATGGAGCATAGCTCCAGTACTCCTAGTATCTGAAACTCCATCTTACTCAGTCTCTCCATTTCTATGGCTATGCTCTATCTTACTCACAAATCTGATGCAACTCCATAGTATATAACTCCTGTAATCTTAGCTGAATATTCTTCAGCTCAAATATCAACTTAGTTTTCTCCATTCAACTCCATCCTCAAGTCTCTTGACTCACTCTAATCCTTCCGACCCTTTGACCCATGAGGACTGTGAGTACAAGAGTGTGACACATAAGTCTTGTACCAAAAGTCCTCACCAAAACTCTGTCCACAATCTGGTAGTAATATACTCAGACCTGTGACTGGAATAGCCCAGAGGGACTGGACTTAACAACTAGAAGATTTGACAAAGCAAGAGATTCAACTTCATATAGGGAAAGCAAATGAGTCTTTGCAGAAGCTAAGGACCAATTTGAGTCACAAAGCTATCCTCTATAGAATGAATTTTTGCAGTTTCACCTCAGTCAGAACTGATACAAGGTCAACACAAGAAATTCATAGGGTGGTGATGAAAATCAATCAAAGTGTCTGAAGATATCATAGGGCCCAGAGGGCACTATTCCAATTGAAGGTTGCTGAAGATATTCTACCAAGATATCAAGCAATATCGCCCACTGATCTTGGGGTTTCCAAGGACATTACAGAAGAGAATTGATTTGGGTAAGGATCTGAGGTCCTTTCATGGTTTTAGAGAGTTGAAAATCTCAATGTTTCTAAGTCATCCTTGTTTTGGGATAATGAATATGAGTATTGTGAAGCAACAATAACAATCTCATGCTAATGGAGTATTTAAAACAAAGTCCTCAGAGTAAGCTGGCTAAAGGCAAAGTCAAGATATGAACAATGGAATAAGAGATTACAAATGGTAGAAAATGAGATGCTTTGAATAATCTTATCATTTAAACATCAGGAGGAGGAGGGAAAGAAGAGATATGAGAGGGCATTAGCACCAGGTCAAAAATCATATGCTACAAAGCAAAGAAGCATTTGGCAAACATTTAAAAAGGGAGCAGAGAAAACATTTGAAAAGATGGCAGGAGTAAGAAATAATAGAAATGAATAGCTTTCAGGGACACATTTATATATACTTGCTGTGCCCAGCCTTTTATTTAAAGTGAATAGTATGGCCAATTCTAGGAATAATAGTCTGCAAATACATATAAGTTAATTCAAAGTATGACCTGGTCTGGATATATGTCTTTAACAAATGCATGTACAACCAATGCAGCTGGACCTACATTACACATGAATGGTATAGCCAGCTCTGGATATACATCTCTGTATAGTTAATACTGGCTATATACCTAAAGATATATATATGTACTGCCAGTCTGGCTAGCTGTCCCTCTAAATTGAATGGTGTGGCTGGGTCTATATGTAACATATCTACAGTGGCTCCCAAAACCATTCCAATATCTAACCTCAATGCAGTGCACTTTGTGCACTGCAATCACCTGTGGGAATTTCGCTTAGGTGTAGTGGAACAAATAATAGTACACAATCCTGGCTACCTGCTGGTCATTGGATCATGTGATTTGGTCCAGATTAGCCACAGATATGATCAATTTAAAACAGTAACTACATTGGAACAGTTTTGGGACTTTTGATATAAACTATAAGATATCAATGAAGAATAGATATAATTGTTATTGTGTTATACTACAAACAAATGTACACATATAAACATCATATCTGAGTTTGAAAATATTCACACAACTCTTTACTTTCAACTACTGTCATGTGATCCCTCTCTGCTACTCAAAAGGACACCATTCTCTCCCAACTTGATGCTGGCCATTTTGTCTGCTCTATTGCCTCTAGTACTGGTCTTGATATTGCTACCATCTCTAGACTTTGTTTCAAGAAATGTTCTGAACTTCAGAAGTCTGCTAAAGGCCATCCATCAAAGCTTTCCTCTACTGATATTCATCATGCTATTTGTTTAATCTCAAGTTTCAAGGCAGAGAATGCAGTTCAGGTGGCCAAATCCCTTTTCAATATTACCACCCAGTCCCTCCATTCTAATAATGTCTGCCACCACCTGAAACAAGCTGATATGAAGGCTGTAGTTAAGGTCAAACACCCTCTTCTCTCTGTTAAACATTGCAAGGCCCATTTGGACTATGCATATGCTCACAAGGACTGGACTGTGGATAATTGAAAAAGGGTAATTTGGTCAGATGAGACTAAAGTTAATCACTTAGGGTCAGATGGGTGCAAGTGGGTGTGGAAAAGCCAGGTGAAGGCCTTAGTGATAGGCTTGTGGAAGAAACTGTTAAATTTGGAGGTGGTTCTGTGATGGTATGGGGTTATATGACCTGGGAGGGAGTTGACTATGCTGCCAAGATTGATGGTAGAATGGATGGGGATCTCTACTTACAGATTTTGAAGGATGAACTCCTCAATACTCTGGAGTATTATGGTCTTAATCCTTCTAATACCATCTTTCAGCAAGACAATGATTCTAAGCATACCTGCAAGAAGGTCAAGGACTGGCTAGAGGAGCAGGATTTCCAGATCCTGAAGTGGCCTGCACAGTTCTCTGACCTAAATCCCATTGAACATCTTTGGGGTTACCTCAAGAGGAGGCTTGGAGAGTATGAACATCCCCCTAATGGAATTTTGGAATTATGGCAGAGGATTTAGGAGGTATGGGAGGGTATCCCAGTTAAGGAGTGTCAAAAGTTGATTGAAAGCATGCCTAGGAGGGTTGAGGCAGTGATCAAAGCCAAAGGAGAATATACCAAGTACTAGAGATACCAAATATCCTAGCTATATCTGAAAGTCCCAAAACTATTCCAATGCAGTTACTGTTTTGGAATGGTCATATCTCTGTCATATCTGAACTAAATCATATGATCCAATGACCAGCAGGTAGCCAGGAGTGTGTACTATTATTTGTTCCACTACATCTAAGCGAAGTTCCCACAGGTGATTGCAGTGCACTTTGCACACTGCATTGAGGTTAGACATTGGAATGGTTTTGGAAGCCACTATATATAGTGGTGCAGCCAGTTCTAGCTATACAGCCAGTATGCATATATGTACCAGCAGCCTGGCCCACAGGGCCTTAATGTCAAACATACTGGCTGGACCATATATATATAGTGATGTGGCTGGATGTAGCTATACAGCCAGTATACATATATGTACAACTAGCCTGGCTGACAGGGTCCTAATGCTGAACATACCAGCCAGACCATATATACAACTAGCCTGGCTGACAGGGTCCTAATGCTGAACATACCAGCCAGACCATATATACAACTATGTGGCTGGATGTAGCTATACAGCCAGTATGTTTATATATACAACCAGCATGGCCATCAGGGTTCTAATGCTGAACATACCAGCTAGATCATATATATAGTGGTGTGGCTGGATGCAGCTATATAGCTAGTATGCATATATGTATCAGCAGCCCAGCTGACAGGGCCTTAATATTGAACATACTGGCCAGACCATATATATACAGTGGTATGGCTGAATGTAGCTATACAGCCAGTATATATATATGTACAACCAGCCTGGCCAACAGGGTCCTAATACTGAACATACTGGCCAGACCATATATACAGTGGTGTGGCCAGCTCTAGCTATACAGCAAGTATGCATATATGTACAGCCAGCCTGGCTGGTTATCGCTTGATGTTGACCATACCAGCCACACCAAATATATAGCAATGTGGCCAGCTCTGGGTATATAGCATATATGTACATATGTATAGTTAGCCTGGCTGATAGTTCCTTGATGTTGAACATACTGGCCAGACCATATATACAATGATACAGCCAACTGTAGCTATATAGCCAGCCCAGCTGGTAGTCCCTTGATGTTGAACATACTGGCTGAACCATATATATAATGGTGTGGCCAGCTCTAGCTATACAGCCAGCCTGGCCAGTTATCCCTTGATGTTAAACATACTGGCCAGACCATATATACAATGATGTGGCCAGCTATAGCTATACAGCCAGTATGCATATATGTACAGCCAGCCTGGCTAGTATTCCCTTGATGTTGAACATATTGGTCATACAATATATACAGCAATGTGGCTGGCTCTAGCTATACAGCCAGTATACATATATATATCACCAGCCCAGCCAATAGGGCTTTAATATTGAACATACCTGCCAGATCATATATATATAGTAATATAGCCAGCTCTAGCTATACAACCAGTATGTGTATGTATAGCCAGCCTGGCCAGTGGTCCCTTGATGCTGAATATACCAGCTAGATCATATATACAGCTCTTGAAAATGCATATACAATGGCCATGGCTGGCTATGCACCTCAGTTGATTGTACAGCTGACTTTGGATACATCTAAATACATATGTATGTACTACTGGCTTGGCTGAAAATCCTTCTAAATTGAATCAACCAGCAGGGCCTATAGGTACACATCTTCTCAATACATATACAATGGCTCTGGTAAGCTATGCATTTTAGTTGAATTGTATGGCCAACACTGGCTCTACACATAGAGAGAGATATATATGTACTTCCAGGTTAGCCAGCTATCCTTCTAAATTAAATGGTGTTGTTACGACTTCTCTTTGTTATCCTCCCTATTCTTGTTCTTTCTCTTTACTGGACCTTATGTCCTCTTCCTTCAATTCACAGCCATCCCTACCTTTTCACCTTCTGATGATTATCTTTCGTCTTCTGGACACTACCTCCACATTAATGGCACTCACCGCTTTCCGCCATCATAATGTTTCCCCTTACTACCATCTCTTCCTGTGCTTCTAACTTTGTCTCTTGTGTTTTGGTAATTGATGTTCTGATTCCTGTTTCCTTCTGATCACATTTTACACTGGTATATCACCATGGTTTCTTTCTTGTCTTGAAGTATATAAACTAAGTCACGCTCCCCTGTAAACTCCAAGCTTAGTCTACTTGGAATAGACGTCCCTGAACTCGAATCCCTAGCTTCACTTGACTTGCTCTTCGGCCGAGCACTATAAAGACCTCTCTTGTTTGAATGGAAGCTCTCAGTTCAAGTCTGCACTTAAACCTTCTAGGTTGAAAGCATAACAAAAGACTAAGCTTGCCCTTTCCTCTGGCTAAAGCACTGTCCAGCTGCTTTCCCCCCCTCTAGAACTAAAAGAACTCTGGCATACCCATGAACAAACCCTTTTCAGAATCCTTTCCTGCTTTCCACCCCTTGAAAAAAACCCCCTCCCCCTACTCATCCCTTCTCCGCCGCTACATCGCCCCTGTTGACCTGCATGAAAATGAAATGGTGCTGAGTCAGGCCAGACATTCCACCATCTATGCCTATTCCACCTTGCCTACTTCCTACTCCAGTACTGCAATCCTTGCTTACCTAGTCTTTTATTGTTTCTACTCTCAAGAAAGCTTACTATAAGGCCTATTCACCTCTAATGTTTCACATCTTCTACCACCTAGCTTCTTGAGATATAACTTCATCTTTTTCCTACTACCTTTACTACCAAGGCTAATAACCTTTGGTACACCTTTGTTTATAACTTAGAATCCTTTAGATGCATAGCCACCCAACCCCCATAGTGGCATCACATGACCAAGATCCTCTAGCATGTGACCTGCTTACTCATACACAGCTCTCTGGGAAGGCACTGTAACCCAATGTGGATAATCATAGCCTTATTGCTACATACCACTTGTACCCTTTTAGGAACTAGTGGATGGCAATGCTACCCTTTTCAAACTAGGAAGCATAGCCCCAATGACTCCTCTGCATAGCCTGCATGAGTCACAAAGAGTCATCCATGCAGCACAGCCTGTCACCAAGGAGACTAGTCAAAAGGTGCCATGTCTAGTCAATGTAACTAGAAGGGATTTCAAATGGAGAGTCCCAAGGGAATGGAAAGCTGTAGCATAGCCACTTGTACTGTAGTATATAAAACCTTGAATACAGCAGGGGCAAAAAGAGAGAGACATCTCATCTCACCCAGAGATTACCTCTCCAGCCTCAAGTGAACCTCACTTGATCCCTACAAGAGTCCAGCCAATTAAAGATACAAGAAGTACCCTTCTGGAACTCTTCCCCTTGGATTCTTTAGATCAACCCCTATCCAAGACTTCTCACCCAGAGAATCTTCCCACACATAGGAGATATCCCTATAGGAATTTAAATTCCTAGTATCTCTTCCATCCAGTTCCTACCATCCAACCTATTCCACATCCATTTGCCCCATAGTCTTTAGACTAGGCAAAATCCCTTCCCAAGCTTCCCTAATAGCTTACCACCTTCCATCTAGCTATATCCATAGCCCACCACTAGTCTACATAGACTACACTTCACCTCATTACAACCACAAGGATCACCTAGCTATCTTTATAGCCACTTTCACTGCTAGTTAGAAGCCAACTGATCACCTTGAATACTGTTATTCAGGGATTGAAGAACAGCCAGGCATCCGATTGACTAAGTTTCTCACTCACTCAGCAGGAGATACTCTTCTGATATACCTTCTGTTTGATCTAGGAGATAGAGTTGTCCCATCCCTAGCTTATAGTCATATTGGCCCTGGAGGATTTACTTATAGTGAAGCCTAGCAGTTTACTGAGTATTTCCTGAACAAAGGACACTATCTGTCCCCATGACAACTGCCACTCTGAAAGAACTTCGTCTCGGACTCCCCAAAGAATATGATGGAGCAGAAAAGACTTTCCTCCCCTAGATCCAATCCATTCAACTCTACCTTGCTGTTAACGAGACTATCTACGATACAGATAAGAAACAGGTGGCCTTCGCTCTCTCCTTCATGAAGAAAGGCCCCACCCTCTCTTGGAGCTCCTCCTTCATTTGAGATGCACTGGATAACTCCAAGTGGCCCTCATTTGCTGAGTTCATAAAAGAACTAAAGAAATCCTTCCAGCCTACAGACCAGAAAGCCAAAGGACTGGATGCATTGGAAAGACTGAGACAGGAAGGAAGAGAGGTCCTGAACTACATCAACGAGTTCAAGGTAGTATTGCACACCTGTGAAATAGCTAATGACACTGCTGCCATCCACTTCTTTACTAAAGGGCTCTCTCCTCGACTCACAAAGCACATCTATTCTCTGGACACTATCCCTGACAAAATCAACACCTGGTATCAGAAAGCAGAATTCTTCTGGGCTCAGTTTAACCGTCTCAACAAATTCTCTTCCAACAGTCGCACCCCCCCTTCCTCCAATCATTCCTATCAATCCCCTGCTGCAAAGGGAAAGGACTCCAATGCTATGGACATAGACCGTCTCTCCTATGAACAGAAGGGGCTCTATATGAAGAAGGGGCTCTGTTTTACTTGCAGAAAGCCTGGCCTAGCCAGGAACTGCCCAAACCATGGGCTGGCAAAGAAGACTGTTGACAAAATTATTGAAAAGAAGGTGAGGGAAGTGGGACAGGAAGAGGAAAATGAGATCCCCGCTTTGATAGAAGAAGAAGAAGAAGACGACAAGGGACTTGTAGCTTGTCTTGCCTCTCTTGCTGAAGAGGATTTTTAACTGGGAGGCCTTCTTCGACGCAAAGACCTCCCCCTTTTTTTTTATGTTTGCCTGTAACAATAGCCTCGAATGACAAAAATGCCTTGATCATTGCTGTCCAAGTGATCATCCCTTCGAGCACTCTAAAAGTTGTCGACACCACTGCTCTGCTTGATAGTGGAGCAGACATCTCCTGCCTTGACATGGACTTTGCAAAAGGGAACCACCTTCCTCTGACTCGACTACCTGAACCCCTTATGATCAGGAATGCAGACCATACTATCAACAAAAAAGGGGAAGTCAAATACGTCTCCCACCTCTATATTAAGATTGCTTCAATTGTTCAGAAAGTAACCTTTCATGTTATGCACCTGGGGCAAGAAAATATTCTCTTAGGAATCCCCTGGTTTCAGAAAACAAACCCCAAAATTGACTGGAAACAGAGGACAATCTCCATCTCTGAAACATTGGACCAATCCACCTTCCTTTACTATGAGCATCTCGCTGACTCCCTACCTGCTCAAACAAAGAAGGCAGAAACTAGACTGCCTTGCATACCCTCCTGTAAACCCCAGAGTCACACCCTAGCCTATCTGAAGCATGAGACCCCCCAAAATTTTGTGAAAAGGGTGTATTTTTCCTACTCCCTCAATCGCATTCAGAAGTCTGCCTCCCACTTCTTCCAAGCCTTCCCTTCCAAAACCAAGCTCCAAAAAGTCTTATGAAAAATGATCATCTCCACCGAACTGGCTCAGCATTCCACCAAGCAACAGGTGACCTTACCTTCTGAATATTCCGAATTTGCTTCAATCTTCCAGAAAGAGTCCACAGACCATGTTCCCCCATCCAGGCCTTACAACCACCCTATTAATCTGAAAGAGTCCTTCATCCCTAAAATTAGCAAAATCTATCCTCTATCTCCTGACGAAAGACTTGCCGCAGAGGATTTCATTGAAGAGAACCTTCGAGCAGGGAAAATCCAACCCTCCTCTTCCCCCCAAGCCTCCCCCTTTTTCTTTGTCAAAAAAAAAGATGGCAAACTTTGACCCTGCCAAAACTACCACTATCTAAACAAACACACTGTACGAGATGGCTACCCCCTGCCTATCATCTCTGATCTGGTAGATAAACTAAAGGATGCCAAGGTCTTCAACAAGTTCGATGTACAATGGGGGTACAATAATGTTTGTATCCGAGATGGAGACCAATGGAAGGCTGCATTTATTACCCACAAAGGACTCTTTGAATCGACAGTCATGTTCTTTGGGCTCACCAACTCCCCTCCTACCTTCCAACGATTTATGAACGACTCCTTTCGAGATATGATCACAGAAGGGTGGCTAGTCATCTACATGGATGACCTCCTAATCTTCTCCCCCAATGAGACCATCCATGAAGAACGAACCAAATGTGTTCTTCAAAGAATGAAAGAACTGGACCTTTATCTCTGATTGGAGAAATGCGAGTTCAGGGTGTCGGAAGTGAACTACCTTGGGATGGTCATCTGACCAGAACAGGTAGCCATGGACCCTACTAAACTCAAGGGAATTGCAGATTGGCCTGCTTCACAAAAGGTCCGGGATGTATAATCCTTTCTTGGATTTGCCAACTTCTACCGGCGGTTCATTCCCCATTACTTGGATGTCGCTCGCCCCTTACTTGATCTAACCAAGAAAGACATACTCTGGAAATGGACTTTCGACTGTCAACTAGCCTTTGACACTCTTAAACGGCTGTTCCTGTCTGAACCAGTACTCTCTTTCCCTGACGTATCCAAACCCTTTGCAGTAACCGTGGACGCCTCAAAGTATGCCTTAGGGGCAATCCTCTCCCAACAAGATGTCAATGGAGATTGGCACCCCTGTGGCTACTTATCACAAACCTTTCTCCCTGCTGAATGGAACTATGATATCCATGACAGAGAGCTACTGGTGGTAATTCACGCTCTAAAGGCATGGCGACATTACCTTCATGGTTTCCCCTTCCCTGTTCAAGTCTGGACTGACCACAAAAATTTAACTTACTTCCAACAACCTCAGAAATTAAACTGGCGACAGGCTTGTTGGCTGTTGGACCTGGCAGATTTTGACCTTCAAATTGACCATGTTCCTGGAAAAACCATTGCAGAACCAGATGCCCTCTCTAGGCAACCTGATCATGTCCCTGCTGAAGATTCTGACAATGAAGGCATCACTCTCTTGCTATCTTCCCTGTTCACCTGATATCAGGAGAGGAGCACTTTGAGGTAGAAGCAATCCTACATCACTGGGGATCTCCTGCCAGAAGGGAATTCCTGATCAAGTGGGAAGGTTACCCGTCCTCAGACAACTCCTGGGAACCGGAACGGAACCTGGGAAATGCCAAAGATATCCTAGAAGACTATAAAAGGGCCCACCCCAAGACCTTCCCCCCATTCTTATTCTTCTCTCAGAAATTTCTTCACGCCGCTCTAGTCCTATATCATGACCAACCCCTCAGAAAACACACTACCCATCCCAATCCCTTCTCCAACTGCCTCTCCAAATGACTTTAACATACAGCCCATTCCTCCTTCAACCACCCCTCCTCATCTCTTCCCACACAACTGGCCATCGTCCCCCCCATCTCCTTGGTCACCCCGGATCATGGCACCCCCTCCCTCCTCCTCTCCTCCTACCCCATCCCTTTCAGAGACCGCCCTGAAATCCAAAGAGCCTATGGACGAGAGGGATATCCCTCTGTACATCACCTTCTTGAAGGATCCTCACTTGATGTATCATCTGGATGGTTTGATCAAGCTGGGCTCTCCCATTCATTACCTCCTCCTCACCTATCAAACCACCACTCACATGAGCCTTTTCCTTCCCCTGGTGCGACAGCAAGAGGAGAGAGTAGATCTTGCCACCCCGTTCATTTCGAACACCCTTACCTCCATCCACCAAGAACAGTGCAAGGTCCTTCTCCATGCTCTCTGTCAACTAGGCCTGGGAGATCTCATCATGGCTGCTAACTATGCTCATACCACTGACCTTGCTAAATTCCTCTCTAAACCCAAACCTGCTCACTTCTGAGAAGCCCACCATAATAGTTGCCCTGTCGGTCCCTATCCATCTACCCACCGTGACTTTTCTAAGGCATGCTACGTTTGCCACCATACTGGCCACCCCTTTCATACAAGATGCCCCTTCACTGACTGCCCCAAATGCAATAAAATCTCTGGAACAGGTCCCACTCACCACCCAGCCTCCTCCTCCCCTGCTGTATCCTCTTGCTCCAGCTCGTCTCTTCACCTCAACTGGTTGGGAAACCCCATTTGCCCCTGTCCCTCCCCAACTCCTACAGACCCTGCTGATGAAGAACTGGCAGATGATGCTGGCCATGCCAACTCCACTAGCTCCCCTGTCCTCGAATGACTCCATGTCTTGAATGGAAGGTCAGGTGTCTTCCAACATACAAAGGGGGTAATGTTATGATTTCTCTTCGTTATCCTCCCTATTCTTGTTCTTTCTCTTTACTGAACCTTACAACCTCTTTCTTCAGTTCATGGCCATCTCCACCTTTCCGCCTTCTAATGATTACCTTTCGTCTCCTGGACACTATCTCCACACTGATGGCACTCACCACTTTCCGCCATCATGATGTTTCCCCTTACTACCATCTCTTCCTGTGCTTCTAACTTCGTCTCTTGTGTTTCGGTGATTGATGTTCTGATCCCTGTTTCCTTCTGATCATGTTTTACACTGGTATATTGCCATGGTTTCTTTCTTGTCTTGAAGTATATAAACTAAGTCACACTTCCCTGTAAACTCCAAGCTTAGTCTACTTGGAATAGATGTCCCTGAACTCGAACCCCTAGCTTCACTTGACTTGCTCTTCGGCTAAGCACTATAAAGACCTCTCTTGTTTGAACGGAAGCTCTCAGTCCAAGTCTGCACTTAAACCTTCCGAATTGAAAGTGTAATAGCGACACATTGGACTATACCACAGGGGCAGTCTTATCTATAGAAAAAGATGATTGTTGGCACCCAGTTGCCTTCTACAGCCACTCCATGATGCCACCAGAGTGAAACTATCAAGTTGCAGACCAAAAGATGTTGAGGATCATCCATGCATCAGAGCAATAGTGACACTATCTTAAAGGCACACATTATCAATTTGAAATCTGAAACAACCATGCCAACCTTCAATGGTACATGACAAGGCAGGACCTCACATGTAGACAAGCCCAATAGGCACAATATCTGTCCAGATTCCACATGAAATGGCATCATAAGCCAGAAGCCACTATGGGAAAGGCTGACGCATTGTCTTGCCAAGAGAACCACAGGGTCAGGGCCAAGCATGACAACAAATATATGTTAGTTATAGCGCCTGAAATGCTGTCTTCCCAGGACCAGATCTCTATTGTGACAATCCAGGACAAAGGACATACTAACAAATAAAATCCAAAAACAGCTCACCCAGCTATCAGAGAATGACCTTCTGAAGCTGAGAACTTGCAGATTTTTCCAGAATGAAACAGGCCTATATAGGAATGTAAAGGGTGCTTGCTTTGTGCCCACAGATCCACAGCTAAGAATGCAGATCATCCAAAAGTACCATGACATAATCATTGCCAGTCATTTTGGTTATGAAAAAACATTAGAAAACATAAAAAGAAACTTCACATGGCCAGGAATGCTATCACTTATAAGGGAATATGTTGCTAGATATGACAAGTGTCAATGCATGAAACAATCCAATCAGCCTCCAGCAGGCTTGCTGAACCCATTGGATATACCCAATTGGCCCTGGGAACACATTTCAGCAGACTTCATCATGGATCTACCCAAATCCCACGGATTTAATACAATCTTGACAGTTGTTGATGGATTCTCAAAAGAGGTCATATTAATCCAATGCTTGAAAACCAGCAGTGCCATGGACACTGCCTTTCTATTCTTAGATCATATCTGGAACCATCACAGTCTTCCTAAGATGGTTACTTTGGACCGAGGATCATAGTTCACTGCACAAGTAATATGGGAAATCAATTAGCAACTTGGTATCTCTTTGAAACTTAGCACCTCCTTCTATTCACAGACAGATAGACAGTTGGAGATAGTCAATAAAGAAGTCACAAAGTTCTTGAGGAACTACTGCACAGATAAATAAGACAAATGAGCTAATTGGCTTGCCATCGCCCAGTTCTCCATTAATAATAGAAAACACAGCTCTCATGGCAAGGGACCTAGAAACCACTTCTGCAAATATAAGGAGCAGTCAGCTCCTATAATATTAAATACTGGATCTGCAGGCTGATCCCATTTAAAGTTGACATCCTTCTTTGCAAGGCTATGCAAGGGATGTGTGACCTTTGCATAGTTCTTAATGAATCTTCTGTAGAAGTTTGCCAAGCCTAAGAAGCTTCTCACTCTTTAGATGATAGTGGGCTTTAGCCATTCCATTATTGCTTTGATCTTCTATTGGTCCATTTTTATTCCATTTTTTCCTATAATCATTCTGAGGAATTCCACCTCTGTTTAATGGAAGAATATTAAGTCTGGTCCCTCCATACTACTCCAGTCATAGGTTTGAGGGATTGGCTACTGGAGTTGGATGAAGTTGACAAGGACTCTTGGTGCAGGACTTATGTGTTATACCCTTATACTCATGGTCCTCATAAGTCAGAGGGTTAAAGAGATCAGAATGAGTCAAGAGACTCAAGAACAGAGTAGAACAGAGAAAACTAAATTAATATTCAAACTAAGGGACATATAGTGAAGATTATAGAAGTTATATACTACAGAGTTGCATCAGATTTGTAAGCAGAATGGAGCATAGCCATAGAAATGGAGAGACTGAGTAAGATGGAGTCCAGATACTAGAAGTGCTGGAGCTGTGCTCCATATCTGTATTAAGATAATGGGTGAATATGTCTAAGAAGTGAGGCTAGTACAAATAAAGATAAGATAAAATATAGGGGACAAGGGTAAACATAAAAGAATATGTGGGTATGTCTGAAGGTTGAGAGATAAAATAGTGAAGAGATAGGTCTAGAGTTTTAATGGAGTTGAAGGGTGAAAGAGCAGAGTTGTACTTGTGAAAATTACTATGTGACAAAGAAGCACTTTTTCAGCTTCAAGAATAGGTCGTTTTCTACCAAGTTTTTGAGTACTTCAAGCACCAATGTGTCATGTTTCACTTTATCTGATATTTTGGTGAAGATCATTATGTCATTGATGTATACCACCACAACATCATCCATATTGGTAAAGATTTTATTCATCATTGTCTGGAAGGTGGTGGGGGAGTTACATACCCCAAAATACATAACTAGGGGTTCAAACAATCCATGATGGCAGATGAAAGCAGCTTTCCATTCATCTTCACACTTAATGCAGACATTGTTGTATCCCCATCTAAAATCCATTTTTATAAACATCTTTGCTCCTTGAAACTTATCTATCAGCTGAGATATAAGCAGTAGTGGATAGTTATTTTTGACAGTCCCCTCATTAAGATAACAGTAGTGCTGTACCAATAACTTCTGACCATCTTTCTTTGGCATGAAGAAGACTGGACTGGTTTGTTCAGATCTGGAAGGGCAAATATAACCCTTTTTAAGTTGATCATTTATAAATAGTGTGTGAAAGTCTGGTTTGGTTCGGTCTTTTGCCCTAAAATGGTAGGACCAAGACCAAACCGGTCCTAGGGGATGTCTAGAGCACAAAAGACTGGACCAAGACTGATTAGAATGGGTCCTAAACAGTCTTTTAAAAGTTGCAACTGGTTGCAACTGGTCTTTTGAAAAGATCAACCGATTACTATATGTAGACATGGGAATCACACTTTGTACCCCACACTCAGATTGTAGTACTGACTCTTGGCATTCCATA
>JBBPTW010000321.1:0-17210 GCA_038094575.1 Phylloporus cf. nigrescens
CTGTGGTGTGTCAGGGATTGATTGAGAGTATGCCTAGGAGGGTTGAAGCAGTGCTGAAAGCCAAAGGAGGCTATACCAAGTACTAATATATATCAAATACTCCATTCATAACTAAAGGTGCAAAACTATTCCAATGTAGTTACTGATTTGAAATGGCTATATCTTAGCTATTTGTAGGTGAAATCACATGAACCAAGGACCAGTAGGTAGCCAAGAGTGTGTACATGTATTTGTCTCACTATAGCTAAGCATAATTCTCATGGGGTGTTGTGGTGCACTGCATGTACTATGTTGATATTAGTTATTGAAATGCTTTTGCACCTCACTGTAGCATAAATATAGCAAAAAAAGCATATACAAAGCATAGTAAAGAAAGGAGTGGATGGTAAAAAAAAGAAGAAAGAAAAGCTGTGGGAAAAAAACCAGGAGATAAATGGTTTATATAATCCTGTGTAACAAATAAATACAAATAACAAGTGATATAGAATTCTACCAAGTCTTTTGCCCATATTACTATCATATTCCAACAAATGTGGTATGTTTCCCTTTCACCACATGTCCTAATGAGTGCAACTAATCATCTTCTTGCCTTTCACTGTCTCCTACTGACCTTGCCTACTTCCACTCATATGCCATCATGTTCCAATGAATGTGATAGTGTGCCCTCATCATTCACTGTCTCCTATTGATCTCACCCAGTCCTATTCACATGCCATCATGTTATAATGAATGTGATGATGTGCTTTTTTCATTTACCATCTCTTCTGCTTGCTCTTGTCATCCACTGTCTTCTATCAACCTCACCAGGTCCTGTTAACATATTATCATGTTCCAATGAACATGATGGTATGCCCTTGCCATTCACCACATTGATCTCATCTGATCCTGTCTATATGCCATCACATTCCAACAGACATAGTTGCATGCCTCTGCCGTTCACCATCTCCCATTGATCTTGCCTGGTCCTGTTCACATGTCACCATGTTCCAACAAATACAGTGGTGTGCCCTCATCATTCACTGTCTTCTATTGACCTTACCCAGTTCTGTTGATGATATCTGCACAATTGTCTATACAGACAAATATGATCATGATTATGATGGATCAAAAGACCCTAAGTCATACATTAATGCATGTATTGCGTTCAAAGGATATACCATTGAGTGGGATGAAACTATGGACAGTATGCTGTTTCTAGATCTACGCATCTATATTGACTCTGACGAAAGTATCCAATGGAAACCATACCATAAAGCCCATAATCATCTCAAAAGAATCCCATGGGATAGCACTCACCCCTTTAATATGGAACGAGGAACATTCATCAGGGAGCTATATTGGCTTGCCACCCTATCAAGTAAATTTGAGCACTACTTGGAGGCTGTATGGTTCCTTACCAGCTTATATGTATAGCGTGGATACCCACATGCCATCATCAAAAGTTGGTCTAAGCAATATGTCAAGCGACATTGGGAATTGAAAGATTTACCAAAACATGACATGAACAATGAGCCAGTGCTTGTGCTTAAGACCTACCTTAATTATATCTGGGATTATTTCAATGTACAGACACTGTGCAACACCATGATCCAGATGGTTTGGACTGCCACCACTGAACTACTAGGGAAACCATCTGATAACATGACCCCCTTTATGTTATTTGAAGATGATACCTTCTTCTTCAAGGAACAATTAGTGGGAGAATTGGCCAAGTTTGTTGATGAGTTCTTGAAATGGACCTTCCACCCTATCCTTAAGGATACCTGGATTACTTAATATCTGAAGGGAATAGCTCCATTGCTTATGAAAGCTGTAGTAATCCATTCAACCCACAAGGACAAGATCCTTGAGGGTATAGCGTGTCTTATTAACTATAAGCACTGGATCCTTGGTAACTGCAGATGGTTAGTTTCCTGAAAGAAAACAGATGCTCTGAGAAATGTTGTAACAGCATGGTGCAAGTCTATGATGAAAGCCATGACTGACTGGGAAAATCACCCTGCCAATATTCTGTACATACAAGCAGAATAGGACTGAGAAGATGTCAAAAGGTGCTCGAAAGAGAACCAACTAGACTGTCAAAGATGTTTAGATGAATTCTGGGCTCCATTAGGTATCCTTTAGCCAATGCTATATCAGAAATGATATACCCTTATAGAGTAAGGGAATGACATATACTGCCTGCTGTATGCCAAAAGAGGTATTTCCTCAGATATATGAAATACTATATACTCTTATATACTGCTACCCATATGTGGACTACCTGTTTATTCAGTGGAAAGGTAGGCAAGTATGATTAGAGTGGTTAAAGTAATATATCCATATGGGGTTGAGCTAATCAAAGTAACGTTACCTGTCAAAGGGATATTAATAATGTCATGGAATAGACCCTGCAGCACTATTAAACTCTAAATATAAGGTTCTCTCCCACCTATATTTATGCTTGATAGTGGGCATCAAATGTCATTATGACATAACATAATACCTGTGCTTATCACACAGTTTACAAAGAGCATTAATCTATTACTGGTTAGATTGACTTCCATAGCTGTCTGATGATGGGAAAGTGACATGAGTAATCATGCCCTGGATGACAAATCCTTCCCATGGCTGGTGGTTATAAAGCCAGCTAGCTGAGACTAATGAGGCAACCAATGCTGAATACTTCCTGTGCCAGTCAGCCAGGGTTTAATTTCAGCTAGTAGCCTCACATCTATGTATTAAAAACTCCCCCTGATGGCTACACAGAGCAGACGGCAGTGCTTGAACAGATGCAATTTGAATGCAGGATATATGTGATCAAAACCATCAAAATTGTGCCATGATAATGCCTTACAACATTCATGAAGTACCCCTGCAAGAAATCCATAATGCATTATCCTTCTCACTGAGAAGTATTCCTTCCTTCTTTGCAAGAAATCTAATAGAAATTCTATTTGACATCAAGGGAAATGCAGGCATCAGGTGTGGCAATTCCGTGATTATTCCAGATCTTCAAACCAGTGTGTGCTCGCTAGTTCTTCAAAAACCAATCTGTAAACAGCTCCTATACTTTATCCTGGAATGCACTTATACCCAATCCAAAAGTGATGTTAATCACAAGCTCCAGCAGTAGCTTAAATACTGCCCACAGCTCATTGGAGTGGCAAAAATTGTCATAAAGGAAGATCTACCATATAGGAAGCCAGTCACAAGCTTCATGAAGGCAAAGCAATTAGCTGCAATGGAAGCTGCAAGTTTCTTCCAATGGCAACAAATAATATCAGATGAACACCCATATTTCTGCATCATTTCAAAAGAAATGACTTGGATAAATATCGCTTATGCAGAGATCTACATATGGGTATGCATAGGCAGAGAGCCCATTAGACTACAGTACTCCTACAGTCTGTCTGGTATTCAACAATATGTCAAAGGGGTGAGTATATTAACTTCCATTCACTCAATAAGGGTTGATCACAAAACCACATAGCAAATTTATCCCAACACTTCCAACCTCAATCAAGTCAATCGGATGCTGGTATCCATACTGGAGTGTTTGTGGGACCTCTGCGAGCAGCATGCCAAATATGCCAACCACTATCATTATTTACAACTGAGGTGCATGAAGAACATCAATTTTGCAGAACATGACAAGGGCTGGGGCAGAGATGTGGACTTAGACAGGGTGGATTATGGTAAGGACAAAGAGAATGAGAATGCAGGGGGTGCAGAGGACAAGGACAAGGTGGACACAGTGTGTGAGGATGTGAAATATCAAGACACAGTAAATATAAGTGTAGAGTACAAGTATGCAAAGGAGGAAGATGAGGAAGATGATGGCGACAATAGCGAGAACAATGATGATGGTGACAATAGCAAGGACAATGACGACAATGACGATGAGAGTGAGAAGAACCAGAGTGAGGAGGACCTGGACCTAGAAGACAAGGAAGTAGAAGATACAATAGTTGCAGGAGATGAAGAACAAGTCTCAGCTCTCTGGGACTCTGACTGGGACAATCTAGGTGAGCTTCAATTCTACTTGTCATTAGAGCGCAGCAACCTTCATCCAAATGGTTGGCAGAACTGGAAGGGATCACAGTGCTCCAGCTATGGTCACCACCAGATCATATCATTAACTGAAATAATGTCCTCCACAACCTCCATGTTGCAGCCTACAACACAGCCTATCAACGCTACATGACATGGCACAAAAGCCTGCCAAAGTACACAAATGTGGAGGTTCACCTTGCGCACAGGTGCAGCAGTATGTTGAAGCATCAGCGCCAGTAATATATACATAATTCTGGAAAGTGGAAGGATGTAAATCTCCCAGTTGGTGTATGTTGGCTAGAATAATCTTCAGCTCACCGAGGTTATCTAGTACTAACTGGAACGTGGTAAGGTGATAGTGAGGACAATGGGAACAACAAGGATGGTGGGAATGGAGACGAGGAAGAGAGGAACAATGAAGATGATGGGGATGATGGAGACAGATGGAGACAATGGAGACAGACGCAAATGATCACCATTGGAATGACGTTGATACCATCTACTTGTTCCAGATGTCCCAATCCCTTTCCCTTCAAATAGTGTAGCAACAATGACCACGATATGTTATGGGGATGAAAGTGATAGAGGACACCTGCACCAACTCCACTGAGAGGACGATAACAACATGGTGTGGTAGCATCCGATCATTTGCTGGACACCTGGGCCCAACTGTACTTGTTCGAGCCTGGCTACTGCTATGTTAAATTGAACCCCCACTGCTTTGCTTTGCTGGGCCCCACTACTGCATTATTTTGACCCTATTGCTTGTCCTCACCCCCATTGTGTCATCTTAGCCCCTCCCACACGTTGTTCGCCCTAACTGTTGAACTAAGTGCAAACACTCTATCATTATTGTGTTGTCTTGTCTCCACCCACTTATCTTGTTCCCCTCCCATCATATCCCAGCATCTTCCATTGCTCTCACCATTGGAATGACCAGACACTCTTGTTCCTCACTCTGCAACCTTATATCTGATCATGCCATAGCCCTCACGGTCCATTTTTCAAGTGGGAACAAGCACAACAGCTTGTTTGTCACTCTTGTTGTTTCCAGTTATGCCACGATTCTCCCTGCATAGACTCTCATTGTTTGGGCCTGTCCTGTCTCGGATGAGTTCTACCATTATTCCCCCCACATCAAATCTAATCATACCCTGTGTAACCAGTCGTGTCTTGCCAGTGCTGTATTCAAATGAGTGCCACCACATCTCCCATACCATCATGTTGCTGTCTTGATGCTGCCCATCACCACATTGATTGAGCTTGCAAACTTTCACCCCATGGCCATGGCTATGTTGACACCAGCCCTTGACTTGCTAGGGGCCACTGCTGTGTCATTTCGAGCCTGACAACTTGTTTTGCAGCCTCATCATGCCAGTTCTCCGCTGACTGCCCACCTCATGGCTAATTGAGATCAAACCCAACCACTCTCACCCATGCTACTGCACCACCCCATTCTCGTTGTCTCCCATTCACATCTTGATGCCACTCACACATCCTTTGTCCCCTTTGTGTCATTTTGACTCCTTTCACACATTGCTCACCCCAAGTTTGTTGAATCAAGGATAGATGTTCGTTTCCATTGCCATTATGTGGTCTTGGCCCTGCGCACTTGTCTCAGCCTCATCTAAGCAATAGCACGAGCCCTTGCCCTATCCATATGGAACCTCAATGCTGCTCTCTCCCCAGCAACTCTAATGGCATCGACACCATCCGTTCACCATAGGTTTCACTCACATCCTGGCCCTTCTAATGGTGTCAACATGAGTGCAACTGCTCACCAGCAATGCTCTGCAACACAGCTGGCACAACAGGTCCAGCCACTTGAATAGGGATCACTTTCATCACTATTGTACTCATTGGCCATTTAAGTTAAGGGTGACCTGTCAACACCTTCCACTCACCAGCTGTTCAAATGACATTGGTATGAGTGCAACAGTTTGTTGTCAATGCCACCTGCTCTTCCCTGATGCAACACCTATGAGCCATTTGAATGGAATCCAGAAACTAGCTGACGGCACTGAAATGACCACAACCATTCATTCCCAAGCTCTCACTGGCCTATCATTTGAACAACACAGAAATGAGCCTAATTGCTCACCCTCAACGTCATCCACCCTGCCCTTCAAATGGCGTTGACATGAGCACAACCACTTATTGTCGACACCACTCATTCGTCTCAGCTCCCCACTAACTGGGACGTGGTAATGATAACATTGGAATGAGGTCTGATTTCTGATTTCTTATTGCTTTATCATCTCACTTCCATCTACCAAGGGCTTGATAGGGGACCCGTGACAATGGTGAGGATGGCAACAAGGACACAAGTACTTCTCAGCAGTGGATTTTACCTAATGGATAGCACTGTATAGTAAGCACAATTGTCCTGGTCTATCCTTATTCTCAATTCTCACCTTAGTTTCTTCACAGATATTCTACATATAGGTTCACCAAATTACTTGCCTATAGAAAATGTTGTTTTACAAGCTCAACTAAAGATAACCAGTATCACTGAAACTTGGTTCACAATGGCCCAGCTACAGTACATTGTATAATTTCTCGAGTCACAGCTTGAGTACCCTCAGAAGTAACCAATCTTCATAGGAAGGGCATGTCGGCAGTATCACTGATATCTGAAACAAATAAGGGGAAGAAAAGTGAGATATCTACAACACATGTCCTTGTTTCCTGCAGAAGAATACAGACCATCTCATTAGATACTGAGAGACTTATCATTGAAGCATCCAGAGAATCGCCTGTTTTATAGTTGGGTGGACTTGTTTTTGCATAAAATTTTCTCTTAACATATTTCTCTCAGCGACTCCTGAAAAACTATGTATACAAGACCTCATGCATGTGCTTGCCACTGTTTATACCAGTGGCCAACTAAGCCAGCTTATTATCAACAAGGTAGGATTCCTTCCAAAGTGTTAGGGATGAACTGCTATACACATAGCTCTAGGCATATTGCATTTTCATGTGGTCAACTTGCTCATTCCATATCGCTCCTATTGATTGTGTCATGGGAGTGGGGGCACAACTTTGGAGAAGAGTATTGCAGACTTGGTTCTTTCCGTGAATGACTTCCAGATGTCCTAGTCATGGCTTTGATGGCAACAGCCACCAAAAAGTGATTTTTGAATTTTTAAACTACATTCCTTGTCTCACTTTATAGCAGCATCCAGTGAGATATTATCCAAAGTCTAAAAATGGTAGAAGACAAGCTTTTTACTACCATTCACCTATTCAATTGTACAAACCTCTACTATGAGGTTTGTCAATTTGTTATACTCTTCTCATAGCATTAGTCTTGTTGTCTATACAATGCATTTCCTTGTCCCATCTTGCTCTTGTGGTGCACGATTCAATTTTTTGTTTCACATTCTTGGCATTAACGAATACCATGGAAACTATTATCCCATAGCCTCATTATCATCAATCAATCATGTCGAGTGTCCCCACACAGGAGATAAGTACACAGGATCGACATGTGATGACACTGATATCCAAAGACTATTGTACACGTTGTGGTGAAGTGTCACAATGTGAACTTTTATGGTCAAAGGTGGCAGGTGGCCTTCAGAAAAGGGACAAACTATCAATGGTTTCGCTGAGTCATCTAGAACCCACTCTCCAACTTGACCATCTCTTCCATGACAGACTAGTTATCCATCAAGTGAAGCATCAAGTCTATCCCAGTCATCCTATCTGTGTTGGAGGATGCATTCGTATTTTGTGGCTTCCCTACAATGTCCCTGTAGCAATCCAGTGCCATCATTGGACACCATGACACATCAGATCCTACCTGCTAGTAACTACCATCCTCACTACCTGTTGCCCATACTTGACTTGCCAGCCACATACCCCGTCGCAGTAGCCACTCAAGATGCGTTTTCTGTCTGCAGTAAATATCATGGCATATAACTTGTGGGCAAGGAATGGTCTTGATCCATGGTCAGCATGTTTGCAACTTCATATGCTAGCACATACCAGTTATTGTTGATAATGGAACTGTCAGCGAAATGAAAAAGGAGGTAGGTATCAAAGATTTGCTTTCTGTGTGTCTTCCTTCTCATTATACCCACATAGCCTTCACTGATATGGCTTAGCACCCACTGTGCTGCATAACCTCATTATTAACCCACTTTGCCTATGCCAGTTCTTCAAGGAATCGCTTTCACCTTATGAAACTTTGCAGCAAGTTGGCCCTATACATGCATTATCAAATGTGCTTAGTTGGGGCTTCAAAGTTCCCTCCTCCTTCATCCATAGTCTTGCTTCATGCCCCCTACATGTTCATAGTGTCACCCACCACTAAAATGCTGTCCAGTGAATGGCTCTCACACTCCTGCACACACACTTGCCATCACCCCAGTCAACAAGTGGGGCAACATACAGCCACATTCTGTTCAACCTAACAATTTGATTGGAGGCATGCTATTCATACAATCTGGACAAGATGACATTGCATCACCATTGGCCTCATGGCATGGTGGGCCAATTTCAACATTACGAGTAAGTCAAACAAAAGTGACTATCGAGCTGGCAGGTTTGTCCACAACTATCTTGAAGACTGCCCTACATTATAAACCCAAACAGCTAATAAGTTGTGACCTGTGAAATGGAGCATGGTGATACTATGATGACCCAGGGAAGCATGCACTGACAGAACAAGATATATTGTGGGTCTCAAAAATACTAGCTGTGCCATGGCTTCAACACCAGTCATTTCTAATATTCATCTGCTGGTCAGATTGCAGTCCATGGAGATCACAGAGCTTGTAAATGTATATGTGTATGTATGTACCATTTGATCAATCACTGGATGCGACCAAGTGGGCAAGGGAGGAAACTAATTTAAGCCTGGGCAGAGATGACACTTCACCACCACAAGTGCCAGCTTGAAAGAGGCAATTCTATGAAAGCTTTGTTCACTTTATTACCAGAAGATTGTTGAGTTGGTCATATATTTTTGTGACCGAAATGAGATTCAGTGCAGCCTTGTGCAGTCCAGCAACGATAATTGGCTCAACTCAGGAATGTGATAAATGGTATCAATAACTCAACTGTCAGAATTATTTCATGATATCACAGATAATTCGACTTGTATTCCTAAGGGATATGGCCAGTAATATTAGTTCGCTGTCGAGGATGAATCAAGGGAGGGAGATCACAGTCTGGATCTGGCCCATGGAGCTTATTATTGCTATCTTCCATTTCAATTGATATACTAGATGATAATTTTAGTGCGCTATAGAGTTTGTTAGTAAAATGCCTCATGTGCCATGTGGGCCATCTTCACTCATTAACACCAGTGCAGTATCAAACATGTCCTTGATACCATCATGACTTTTCATTGGCTTGGTCAGAAATCACAGGATGCACATCAGCTTCAAGTTGAAGAAGTTTATCATTACCAAAGTGCTAACTGAACTTGGATGAGGTAATCACAAAAATAAAAGTTGATGGTAGTGGGCATTCCTGTTACTATGATGTTCCTAGAGTGTCAAGATACAAGAGACGGATGGCGCTGGATATTCAAGATTCAAGACTTTGACTTGTCCATCTGTGTTGAGGAAGGCATTCTCATCACTAAATTGCTTGCCATCTTCATCGTCACCAGCATCATATGAATTAGCCTATTTTCATATGCCCTCACTGAATGCAACATATCCTGCAATGGCCACTGGTGACTCTGGTCTAAATTTGTTGGTTCCCATTCCATTTGGTGCATCATGTGTGCTGATTTCTTTGACTTATAGACCCTCCTCAGCCTTGCATTCCTAACGAGTCTAACTACTCTATCTTTCATTCTCACTGACCAGATTGATATAGTCGCCATCCAGCTACCACATGTATTGGAACCTCTTGGGCCGTTCATGGCTTTATTCTTGACCTGGTACAACCATCTCTGAATGTGGTCCTCTTTCACGATCCTACTGCTCTTCTGGCCTTGCTATACTATCGCGTTGTCCATATGGATGCATTCTTATGTGCAGGTGTTTCCTCTGATATCACTGGTTCCTTTGAAGTGGACTGTCCTTCTTCTTGGGTTGCTCTCCTTTGGGTTCAAGTGCATCTCTTCCAATGATGCTCCCAAGTCAAACATTAAGAACTCAACGGTGACTGCAAATGTGTTCAGCATATAGTTGTTCACATGGCTTATCCCTCTGATGCAGAAAGGATCCCAAGTGGCTATTATGGAAGATAATCCACCACTGCTTGTTTCTACTAATAAATCTGCCAAACTTGGGGATGACCTTGAGAGTGCCCTGGAGAGGCAGTGAGTACATCTTAATTCCGATTTGAGTCTGGCTGATGCACAGCCAGCCCCGGATTGTGGTCAGCCCTTTTCATGGCCTACGGGATTCCATATCTTGGTGCTACACTTCTCAAAATCATTCAGGATAGTCCGGCTTTCATCCAGCCACTCCTCCTGTGGGCCCTTCTGTCTTATATCTCCAGATACCAGGACAGGAAAGGTACAGGAATTGTAGCTGGTACCACTCCACTCGTGGGTTATGCCATTACCATTCTCATGTTTGTGGCATCAATGGTACAGATGGTCATCCTTCACCAAGTAAATGTGACATTCCATTCAGAATTGTTCCATGACTAAATGATGTTCTTGTGTAGTATTCCCAATTGTGTTTTGAAACTGGAATGCAGGTCTGTGCTGGCCTGGTGATGGCTACTTATAAAAAGGCACTAGTGCTTTTGAATGATGAATGAAGTCATGCTACAGGCAATATTGTGAACTTGATGTCTGTGAATATGACTAGGTTGCAGGACCTTTGTGCTTATGGGCTGATGGTGATCTCTGGACCATACCAGGTGTGTAATTTTCCTCATTATTGCATTGTATGAGGATAAATCCCCATTGCATGCTTACATGGTGAGATATGAAGAGGCCCTGGGTACACCCTGAACAAAAAAAACATGGTAAGCCAACCATTCGTTGCTTTAATATTTGTTAAATCTATCCTAGGCTGCAAGAAGATCAGTGCTTTCAATCTGGTGCGATTGGGGCTGGAAAAATGGACCAAGTCTATTATGCCCAAGGCTCCCATGTATACAGTCCATTGGACTTTATTGGGCTGGTCAGAGATAGACTGCTACCATGATGAACTAATCAATGATCTGCATGATTTGCCTTATGGTCCATTCAAAGCTTTGACAAGGATTGTTGGTCTGACCATGGCACAGGAGATCACTAAGGGAGGTGGAGTAATACAAAGGCCTCTTAATGGCAAACATGTCAATGAGGACAGTAACAACAACACTCTTTCAAAATGCGACAGGGCTTAGGCAGCATTGTTATTTGTTAGCCATTTCTTAACATCTATGTTGCTCATATGTCTGTCTGCATTGGACGCTAGTAGTACTCTCAGGCTACTGATGCCACATCTGAGTTACCCTGTTATTCCTTCACAACTGTTATACCAAACGTGTCATCATGAGTCTTACTATAGCGTGACTATACACCTTTCCAAGAACAGTGATTGCCCAGGCAACTTTCTGAGTGTAGGAAGGCAAACTACCCAAAAAATAGGACAAGCAGATGAAAGGGTTCCCTTTGACAGCTATGAGACAATCAGGTTCTTCATTGAGTAAATAGACCACTTGTGATCTTTACCTGAGTAGATGCGGAGCAAGGGAGGGACGTCAGTTGATTTGATGATTGCAGACGCTTGGAAACTGGTGAGTTGTTCAGTGACTGAACAGGTCACTTCCAAGATAACTCCAGATTACTTTAAATACACATCTAAGCAGCTTGACAGATGCCAACCTCCCTTTGTAGTACTGGAGTGTGTGTAGATGGATGGCCCACCTCACCATCATCCTTCATGTCTGAATCAACAGGAGAGTGGACATCCTGGTGTGACCCTGCTACAATGCTCTTGTCTTCGTTGAGAGGTCCCCAGTGATCATTTGGAAGTTCACTAAGTGCTGAAATAATATACTGGATAACTGTATCATGGGTGAAAGTGGTATTGCGAATAAATGCACCAGAGTCATCACTTCTTAGTGGTAAGATAATTTCTTGTCGAAGGTTCTTGAGAAGCAGTATTACAGGATGGAAATACAGTGAGATATGATTTAGAACAGACAGGACCCACATAAGATTAGATTGAATGGTTATTGTCTTGAGAACGCTTGGCTCTGTGGTGTTGAAAAGCTTGTCAAAGCATTTGAGGAGTTCTTTGTCCCCTTTCAGTTTGCTGGGTTTGTCATACAGGACTGATATGGCAATGAGGACATAGAAAAATGATTCAAGATCATGGTATTCATTGTGGACAACTGGTTGGTTGGGGCTGGCCATTATCAGCTCCGAAGACATGAACATCCAAGTCCCCTGGACTTGATGGCTTAGTTTCAACACTATATAAAAGAATGGACTTACTGTTCAATGCAATGGATTTGCATCGCTTGTACAGTGATCATCTTTTCTCGGGTCTGTTGGTACAATCACATTATCTCTCTTGGTGAGTTGTGTGATCGGAATCAGCTTGGGGTGTTCCATTAAGCCAATTAGCTTAGCATATACACGGTTGTCAAAAGTCGGTGTTTCAGGACTGTCTACCGGGGAATTCTCAATGATTACAGTTAAGATGGGTGAGAATCCAAGAGGTATGGCTATCATGGTAGAGAAAGAGGTGGTACAGGGGGAAAGGAGTGTGGGAGGCAAAGTGTTGGATAAGGATGATGCTGCTAAAGGTGGGGCAATGACTGGGGAAAATGCAGGCACTCTCTTTTCAGTATCAATGATATGTATGATATGAATTGTAGCTCCAATCAATAAGGACTCCTCGTCGGTCAAGCTGCGAGATCCTAGTACACAAAGTGGCTTGTGACTCAGATGATAGGTGATTCATAAACAAGCTATGATTGCTTTGCCGACCGTGAGCCACAAACGCGAGGAGGAGGTTGGCAAGGCTAATGTTGCAGTGTAGAATGTGGGCCTTTTCCAAAGCATGCTTATGTGCTGAAGTAATCAGATTACATAAAGTACATAAAATAATGATCACATATACCGACAACAAAGTCCAGGAAAGCAATGAGGAGCTCACCAAGACTTCAAAAATCTGTCACAAGGGAACTGACAGGCTCGGTAACCAGGCAATATAGTACTTGAAGTTAATATGTGTTTTCACTACTAGTGTACCGCTCCAGTGTAGCCCAAATAAAATGTGTAGAGTGATTGATCGCAGTCTTTTGACCATCCATATCACTGACCTGGGTAGATACTTGGCCTTCATAGATCAGAGTTGGGATGCCTTCAATTTCAACATGGTTCAGCATCTGAAGAATAGTACCTTTGATATACTTCCTGAGGGGATCAATCCAGGTGTCCTTGATGGCTACAGGCATTGGGAAATCTAAGCCCTCCATGGCTTCATCCTTCCAGACTGTTGTAGCTCAGTCAAGTAGAGTGTCAGAGACAAAAAGCAGTTTTGTGAGCAGAATTTGGATTGTTATGCATATCAGTCCTCTCTGCATGATTACAGACAGAACTTTGTTGGGTTGACTGCAACAAGTATTATTTTTCTCCCAAACAATGGTGGTATTCAGACCGAGAATGTCCAGTGTGTTATGGTAATAGGAGAGACCGATGATAATCTGCAAGAAATTTTCTGGGTTCTCGTGAATGTCAAAGCCAATGGTAGAGATCAACTCACCACAATTGAAGATGGTAAAGTAAATTTTGGAGCCAAGGACGCAGATAGATGAAGCAATATGGCAACTGTCTTGCATAAATAACAGGCAAGCTGATTTACCAGTAAGTTTGATATAAGACTCTTTCTCCATTGATGTCTCGGCTTTGTTCTTCACTTCATAGAATGACATAACATGTGACCAGCTGTTGCTGTTACACTGCAACAAAACAAGGTTGGGCTTTCTCTTATAGTCTAGTCCATAGCCCTTTAAGGGTGTGGTCAATGAGTCAGCACTCCACTGCCTGGACAAGTCAGTGAGCTCTCACACTATATAGTATCCAAGCAATGCTCACTTACAAATATTCAAGCCCACAGGCTGTTTTGACAGACTGAAGTATGGTATTAAGAAAACAAGCTAAGTAAAACTCTCGCTTCTGGACTACTTTGGTGGACAGGTTAGGACATTTTGACTCAGAGAGCCAGCACTTTGACTGCAAGCCTAATTCGCCTGGCTTTCCAGGCATCCTGCCCCTTTGAAAAGGTCCCAGATGGGATGCTGGAGCTTCTGGATGGCCATACATCTTGTGCTCCTCAAGAAACTCCAAGACCTGAAACATTGTGTATGAACCAGATTTTCTTTCCAGAGCAGCACATTTCCGAAGTATGTGCTTATCTGGGAACAAGAATTCCAGGAGCTGAATACTCTCCTGTCTAGTCAGCTCCCAATATATGGTCTCAGTATCACTATTGAGTAAGTCGTCCATTGCACTGTGCAACCCATCAGCCTTAGACCATAAATCTGGGCCTATGCGGTTTGAGAGCTGCAACATTTCTGTGAGCTCTCCTGTTCACCATATCAACATGAAAAAACTTACATGAAGGTTGTGGAAGGGCGTTACATGCATTTTGAGGGGCTGTTGGCAGGCTCCTACACTTCATTGTGAGGGCGATATCCAAGTGTGCATGGCAAAGTCTGAGTGGCAGTATACACTTTTATACTCAGCCAAACCTCATGATCCTCTACTCTCTGTGATGGCTGCAAGAAACCATTAGTCAGCATTGCAAATGCAAATACTTGCAACTTTTATTCTCCAAACATCAAACCATTTTACTGAAAGAACAGACACTGGGCATGAACACAATAGGGGACATGGAGCACTGGGAGTGTAAACCTGGTGACTAGACAAGGTCACATTTGAAGAGTATCCAGAGCTTGACTTAGTTCACTTTTGTAGCACTGTTAATGTGGGTGATGAACAACTAATTGTAGGGGACTGCACAGATGAGCTGGAGTGGCAGCAAGCCAGATGTGAAGCAAATATGTACTGAACCTACATGCAATTGGAACCAACATCATGATTGGATGTGAACTGGTGTGTCTCAACATTGATGTTGCCCATCAGTAATCTAGAATATGTCTTGGTTTCTTCTTTGCTCTGATTTGTTTGTTCATGTTTGAGCTAGTTATCTTGTTCATAGTCTCCATCTCTCCTATCTTCACAACATTGATGACCCATATAGTAGTTGGATCATTTTACTCAGCCCATCTTATGCCTCCAATCCATATATTCTTGCAGCATTACTTGCCAATTTGACTTGATAGCCAGAACTCAGCTAACCAGCCAGCTCACCCATGTCCAATGATGAGCATTTGAACAATAAGCCAACCCAGCATCATTCTGCCATTAGATATCACCAGACCATCATGGGTTATCATTCTGGTGAACTTGGCATGTGCATCTTTGAATGTTGCACCTCTAATTTCAAGCATCTCTAATCCATGTCCCCAAGAATCCAACTGTTGAGAATATCCAGTATTCTCTGTGCCAATTCTCTTTCTATTACCAGAATTCTAGGCCCTTACATTACCACATGGGCCACTTATGCTATTTAGATTACTAGATAATCAGTCATATATTAACATTATAGATAAGAGCTTCTATTGCCATTGGGCAATATCTATATCCTGATTACATAATCATTTTATAAAGTTCTATGGACTTC
Source organism: Phylloporus cf. nigrescens (assembly GCA_038094575.1). Classification (NCBI taxonomy): domain Eukaryota; kingdom Fungi; phylum Basidiomycota; class Agaricomycetes; order Boletales; family Boletaceae; genus Phylloporus; species Phylloporus cf. nigrescens. The sequence continues at coordinate 15,699 of JBBPTW010000321.1, forward strand.
TTCTTATCTACTATATATATAATAGTCCAACACAGGTACAAACAAGGTTCTGTAGTATATAAACCTTGCCCTTCTGCTTGGGCTAAATAAGTAGTCTTTGACTCTTTTACCACTTCCCAAACACTTAGTCTTGCAACCAACTACCCCACCCTATCACCCTTACTTGTTGCTTGCATCCTCTCTGCAGAATCCATCATATTAGTGAGTTTCCTTCACTGATCTTATTCCTCTTCTGCTTGTGCTATTGGAAGCCATCATTTCTTGATAGGTTATGAGCCCTGTTCCATCATAAGGGATGTCATTACATGTGTTACAATGCCCTTCTTCAACAAGCAGATGATGGGCTTTGCTCAATGAGTTATGGAAATGATGGTTTACTTCCTGGTTATTTTCTTTTCTTTTCTTATGCCTAATCTTGCACAAGAAAGTACTAAAGAGGTTTTAGGGACCATACTTTGGATGCACCTTTGGAACCAGCTTGAAGCTGTAAATCTAGATCTTGTCCACTTTTGTATAATGGACAGAATAAGTGCTGACTATTGGATTCTTGAAATATGCTATAGGCATCATACCCAGATTAGTTCATCCAAAGGACCTACCAGTGATCCATCTGGACCTTGTAGTCAATCATCACTTCCTTCATCTCCACCATCTGAGTAATCAGATCTCTCTCCATCTCCATCTACTGCTGTTGAGCCTTGCTCTGATATTGTCCTCTTTATTGAAACCAGTTCCAACAAAGACATCTCTCTTCTATCTCAACCTTCTTTCCAACTTGATTTGTTCATTGACTCTGCTGGCAATGAACATGCAAACTTTATAGTTTCACTAGGTGTTCCATTTGCTGTTCAGTGTCCATATTACACTCCTGGAGGATACTTAGAGATATCAGAAAACTACTATCATCTGATGATAATAGTCTTATAACAAGACTTAAATAATCTTGAGGATCATCTTTGAGAACCCTTTATAATAATCAGGTGGGAACCCATTTAACTCCCATTATTACCACCTCCCTTCATTTCCTGACTGCCAACACCTTCACCCAACTATGAACATCTTCACCAGCACATTCACAGGCCTCAAAATCATGAACTGGGACCATTCACATGAGAATGTGTTTTTACCTGGACTAAACATGCTAGAGAGCCAGGTGTATCAACATGGTCTTTGAAAAACCTCAAATCTCTGAGGACAATGGACCCAATGACCTTGTGATGTGTGTGAAAGAAGACAGAGAGATGAGAGTATTCTGCAGGTTGTTCAGTGGGACCAAGGTGAAGGTCCCTCATCTACTAGAGACAGGAGCAGTAGAAGTCCTCCCCCATCATCTGTTACACAACAGGAGGGACAATGCTCTTCTTCACTCCCACCATCCATCTAGATTCATCCAACTCCAATTGGGTAAAACACAGGTAGAAGATGGCTTCTACCATGACACTACGATCTTCTCAAATGAGAAGCTTTACTCTATCTATTCTGGTGCTGTGTAACGACTTCAGCAAAGGAGTG
>JBBPTW010000322.1:0-17168 GCA_038094575.1 Phylloporus cf. nigrescens
GGTGAGCTACGATACACATTCGTTATTACACACCTTACTGACATAAGGTAGCGTACTCACTCATTATAGTTCATCTAATTCTAATACTCTGCTCAACTGTTTTGCTGGTGGGGATAGGGAGCAGATTGCTGTATGTTAATCCCCTGATTCTTCATATATTTAGTAAATGCCTTAAAGGTATATTCTCCACCTCTATTAAAGTGCCAATGTTTAATATAGGTATTGTATTGAGTTTGAAGAAAGGCAATAAATTGCTTTACTATCTGAAGCATCTGGTCCTTTGACCAGATGCATATCACTCATATATGTGAGCTGTAGTCATCTAAAAAGATGAGAGTATACTTGTTATGGGAGGAAGATTCTACTTTGAAAAACTTCAGATCTGAATGAATTAGCTCAAAGGGAGCAGTTGCCCATGTCTTGCTATGAGGAAATGGCCTATTGACATCCAAGGTGAATGATCAGATGAGATGGGGCTGGAACTTGAGGAAAATCCCTGATGTATTGCTTGGAGGCTTTAATCACTTTGCAGGAAGGGTGACATAATCTGCAGTGAATCAATTTGTAGTGAATATTATTCATGGACTGTGAAGTTCCTTCTGAATGAATGACAGGTGGCCATATCCAGTACAGTGTGCTATTGCCATTTGTGATGAAACACATTAAGTCCATTCCTACAAATTTATTGAATATCTTGATTGCACTGGAGGAAGTTATTATGGTCAGGCATGCATTCTTAAGGAGCAGCTGCAGAAACATGATTTTTATGTCACATGTTGGCATGTGTATGACTGGCAAAATCTGCACAGGTTAATGCTTATGCTTGATAATAAGGGATTGAGTAACATGGATTGGGGTGGGGCCATTTGCTGTGATTAAGAAGTTTGGCTCTTTGAAGTCCTAATATGAAATGTGTGGATGCTTGAGAGTCAAGCAGCCATGTATTGGTTGGCATCCTTGGTTTTTTGCAGTTTTTACTTTTTGGATTTATGACATATTGATTGAGCTGTACACTTTCCTTTATTTAGGCAAGGTAGATACTGAGACATGTAACTATGAGCTATGTAGCTAGAAGGGGAAAGAGGCAGGAACACTGGGTGTTGATGTGTCTGAGGAGTGATTAAAACTGGATGAGCTCTGAGGGTGGGGTAGAGGTACTGAGGTACTAATGCTGGATATTGTTGTCCAAGGACAGCATGTGCTCCATTTCCTTGACCTGCAACTTGAGTTGGACAAGAAGTTCAAGTTATGTGGTGTGTGTATCTCAATGGAAGGAGGGGCCTGGTTCCAGTTTCCCAGACCAGCTGTATTGGTTTTTCAGGGAGTTGTCAAGGCTTTTAATGATCTATATGGTGGGGTGAGTTCCAATGTGGTGGGGAAAATTGATTGGAACTTGGATTTCTGGAAAGGCTGGTGGTGGATAGTGGGAAGCTGGTGAAGTGTGAGGTAGGGTGTGAGGGTTGGTAAGATGGGAGAATGTGAGTGTTGCTGGGAGTGATAGGATGATGGGATTGTTATTGTATGGGGTGAAGTGGATGGGAGAGAAGGTGAAGGAGGCAGTTGGATTGATTTGAGTGTTGTTGGAGAGGTGGAAGAAGTGTTGAGACTTGTTGTTCTAATTGTTTGTGAGTTGGATGCTCTGGGGCTATTGTTGCTAGGGATTGAATGTGGGGTGTTTGTTGTTGTTCTGGTTTATAGTGAAAATGTTGAAGGGAGGAGGATTGTTGTTGGAGGTGTGAGAGTTGTTGGATTATTGTTGAATTATCTTGGTCTCACTCATGGTCATTAAGGGACATCCCCAACACCTGTTGTATACATGCATATTTAGAATCTTCATAGAATACTGGCAAGTCAGTATAATGCTTCTAATGTGGAACCAGTACAGATCCATGCTCTCATGCTTGGTGCAAGTGCAGCCAACTATCTTGTCTCTCATGGTTACACAAATTTATCTGCTGAAGCAATTGTTCATGCAAGGCAGCATGCATGTACTATGAGGGAGTTCACCACAGAGTTGGCTGGGAGGGGGATGGCACTTTCAGAGGTGATATATCTTATTGAGCTAATAGATCAGTGACTGAATTGTAAAACACATGTAACAACAATAATATTTTTTCAAGGGTTCCATTTCCTTATAAAACTTTCACTACACTGCCAGTCACACTGTGGTGGCACACAGTGCTAGTGATTATGCATATTGATGACTCTTGTATGTTGACAGTCCCTGTGTATCAAAGGGTCCTCTGCTTGAGTACATAATGCCACTGTGCTTGACATTACTGTTGGAAATTGCAACTAACCTGGAGTTTTATTTGCTGACAGTTGTGTCAATCAATCTGCTTTCAGATCTTGCAATTATAGACTACACTTTGTTTGGGCCTTCAAAATTTAATAGATAGAAAATATAAGGCAGTGTTGATCTGCCAGAAAAGAATTTGTTGCCCAAGTACTTCTCTTCAACTTAAGGCAGTCAAGGTAAGATTTGTGAATGTCAACAGAATAATCAAATACTGAGAGTCACAGCATGCAAATGGATCTTGCTATGAATATGCCATCTACAACCAATGGAGTTTCCCAATTTTCAGATGGTCCACACTATGACAATAATGGAATAGAGGAGCAGATTGGGGGGGAGGTTGGTGTACACAATCTTCTTCACCTATACAGACTCCAACCAGGCTTCATACCACTATAAAGGCTACTGTAATACAGGCCTGGTTTATGATACCCAAGCCTGTCAAAGTCAGCTATTTTGTCTGTTGGCATCTACTATGCAACCTAAGAAAGAACCCACTGACAATCCATTTGTTGTGCCTCCTTGCCCATCCACCAATGCAATCATGAGCATTGTGTGTGTGAGTCTTCTATTTGGGGACATATCCTCAAGCATATACTCACTTTTTTTGCCTGATGTTGGTGGTGAGAAATAAAATATCTTGCTGATACAGTGACCAACCATAATTTACCTACAGGTGAAGCTGGAAATAGTGTGCCTTCAAACAGGACAAACCACATTAGTAAAAAAGATTTCAAGAGGGTAGGAGCATGAACCTGCATGGGCCCCAACTTACCTAGCTGTCCTACTAAGGTTTGTGGTAAGTAATATTTTGGCCATTATATACCCATGTTGATTGGATTCTTGCATTATCATTAGAGCATGACACCTTCTGTCTTCTTGAACTTGTTCAGCACACCCATTCCAAGCTAAAAATGCTGCACAGACAGGAATAGTCTAATGCTCAGATCAGCAAAAGCACATTCTAGTGGTGATGTTACACTGCATGCTGATGCCAGCAAGATATCAGGTCTGCCCAAGGCATGCAATGACCAAGTTACCCCAATGAATGTCAATATATTCATGGGTGAGCATCTAGCAACCATTCTGATGCCAACTGATGAACATTCTCCTGCTCCATTTACACTTGCTGGAGGGGGGTGTCAATGTTTTCACCTCTGAGAACCATTCCATTATGCAGAGCCTGAATGAAGAGTTGTTGTTCACTCTCAAATGTACTTCAGCAACTATACTTACCATGCTCAAAGATGGCTTTGAAGAAATTTACATGCAGTTTACCAAGCTGTCAGGCTGCATGGGCATGCCCCTTCAGCAAGTTATCACTTATTTCAGAAAGCAATTTTCTCACCAGTTAAACAGCTTTCATGGATGAAACTGCTATCAAAGCTTCTACACTGCACATAAAGCACAGGAGCTTATAAGGTTGCCAGATGCTAACCTTGTTACTATAACTCTGTGTAAGTTTTACTTTGAATTTGTTATTATACCAGCTAACAACAATGCTCAATAGCTCAAAGAATGATAGCGTGCTACAGACAATTTTGTGATAACTATCCAGACACTTGGCAGGAAATTCTGAGGATGTTTGAGGAAGCAGAACTGCTCAAAAATGGAGAAAAGACAATTGCCCAATGCCAGAATTTATTTTGCAAGTTGACAAAGGACTATGCTCAGTGGGTAAGTATGAAACATGTGTTTATAAGTACAGATATTAACAAAATGACTCCAGTTCTTGTCAATGGCCAAAGTGCATACATTTGAAGGTGTTTTTCTGATTACCAAAGAAGTAATCAGTCAGGATGAGGGTCTTGGCCAAGTCTTTGCTACTCCCAGCATAGCTGGTGTGGGCCATTGTGGGTAATTATTATAAGTATGTTACTGACTGCTACCCCAAGTTTTTCTTTGACTGCTATCATACTGATGACCACAAGATCCTTGGTCATTTTAAGGTGCATATATAGTATATGTTTCAAATTTCTTGAACCCTTCACATGATTGACACATTCCCTAAGCAACAAGGCTTCACTTTCCAATCTTCCCAAAACTCTTAACACTAGTGGCACAATCATAGAGCTGGAAAAACAATCACTTGAGAAGGAGAAGGAGGGATGCCAGCCAAAGAAGGAATTATATGCACTGAAACCAGAGAAAGAGGCTGATGAGGTTGATGAAGTTGATGTTGGTGATGGCAAGGAATGGGAGGACATTGCCAGTGCACAAGTGTGCAGCACACTAGTGCAGGCGCTGAGTAAGTTTGATAGCATTGTCAGGTGCTTGAATCTTCTGATGACTTGGATAGAAAACATTGGCTATATATGGGCTACTAGGAAGCTATTCCTTGGAAAGCTATGCCTGGGAAGCTGGTGAAGAGCTCCATCATTTGCTACAACTTTCCTGATGTGGTCCCCTTTCCTGGCAAGGAATATCAGCCCTGCCCAAGGTCTGGCTCAAAAGGAATTTTGGACCTCAGTCTTGCTGAATGTGCCATCCTTCTTACCACTCTTTGTGATACTTTGAAACAGTGCTTGTATTTCAAGAAGGACCTTCAATAACTATGTAGGTAATAGGGTTCTACTCATAACTCAAAGATTTTGCTGATGAGGACTCCACAGCTGCTCTCAAAGCATCCAAAGTCCATATCATCTATGGCAGTGCTCTGAATCACAATTCCCCACATACTTGAGGCAAATAAATGTTTGCAGACCTCAGATGCAATTGCCTGGGTGTGCCATGCAAGAATATCAGCCATGCCATGACACATGTTAAAAAAGCATCCTATGCCATCTCCATTATGAACTAACATCATATTGATTCCAGATGATTCCAATGATATTGCAGTACAGTCAAAGCAGCCTAAAAAATACAATCCCTCCATTTACAAATCCAATGGCATTGAGGAATTTTCTGGTCTACCCCAGAATCAGACTCACATCCACTGTGCACCCAAGGTTGTCATCACATGCTCTATTGGCAAGTGAATGCATCTTGAATCATCCAAGCCAGAAGATGGAGATCTTAACTCACCTGGGTCTGATTACAGTCCACCCCCTTCCAAGAAGACAACATCCATGATTGTGATCTGTTGAATGATAGGAAAGTGATTTCATCCTGCTCCCACAAGAAGCATACCTTAGAAAAAGGCAAAGCCAAGGTGGTTGATAGTGCTTCAGAGGATAAATACCCCACTGCCATGCTAGCATTCATCATCAAAACTGGCATGAAGAATACCATCACACTCAACAAAGATGTTAATTGTATGAAGTCTGCTACATGAAATCCCCCTATCAAGACAAATCAGCCCTCATCATCTCAAGTCACTCAAGCCTGTCCACCTAGCAATGTAAATGCCACCTCAAAACCTACTGTCACCATGCTTTCTGTTCAGACACTCTCATGCTCAGTCTTTATTGAAACCATGGATAAAGGGTCTGTTCCATCCAGAGAATCTGTAGCTTTCCAATCCCACCCAAAGCTCTACTTAGTCATGAAGGATAGGATATGCATGAATGGGATTCAAGATATGGACAATGCATTCAGTTTGTGTAAGTATCATACCACCCCTATAGCTGCCATGGTGACACTTCTGTCTGCAAATTCATCCACTCCAGAGGAAGGCCAAGTCCCATTGCCTGGCAATATGGAGTCACAAAAGCCACCCAACCTATCTCAGGATCTATTCAATGCTCACAATGCACTGGCAGCCCCCAGCAATACATTAGCTGTCTCTCTGTATGATGTGTTGGCCATGCCCCAATATAATATATCAGCCACTCCTCAATGTAACACATTAGCCATCCCTTAACATGACATGTTGGCTGTTTCTCATTGTGAGGCATTGGCCATTCCCCAATGTGATGAGCCAGCTGTTCCCCAGAGCAATTCAGACATTATTTCCTGACTTGAGATTGATTGCAGATCTAATACTGCATAGTACAACATGCCTTGTCAACTGAACATTGCTCAAGGCCTATAGGACCACCCTTCCACCTCCATCAAACCTCAGGGTGAAGCTCTGCAAGAGGGAGGACACTAGTACCCTCATCCAGATCCTTGACTCCTTGGCTACCTGCATATAAGTATGGTAAACCCATACAGATGCTGGCCTGACAATTATTACCCCAATGAAAATGCCATGTGTCCTCCACTACCTCCATTCCAGCATGGCAGCCTGATGGTACTATTGTATGACATGCAAGGATTCTACTACTGCAGTCCCCCAACAAACTCCCAATTCCAGCCTTCTCAGCTTCAAAACAGCAGTTCTCTGATGGCTCTAGGATATCATAAATATCCTATACATGAGGGGAACAGCAATGTTGTGGATGGTATGGCTGCATGCTGGGGGGATAATCCATCTGGTACTGCTGGTGTATAGCATTTGGCATCATACAATAGTTTTTCTTTTTTTTCTCTTTCATATACTATTGATATAATCTAGGATAATTTAAATATATCATTTTCTTGTCCATTAAATCTTTCATGATCCATCTGCAATGCACAAATCAGCAGTGTGATCCATCCACAATGCATAATCCATCTACAATGCACCAATTGGAATATTTCAGATTTGAGAATATGAACTCAAATGCAAATGCAAGATGGTTACTACACACCTTACAAAAAGCCAGTCCTGATGCTTGTAGTTGGTCACAGATTCATGGATGGGCCTATCTTTTCCAATCAGGACATTAGTATCAGCTGCAGCAAGGATTGGCCCTCTCTTAGGTCATTTTTGGCAAACAAAATAACTATCCTTAATGGCTATGGGAGCATTCCAAAACTGGTGCCAAGGTGGTCTGGCAATCAGACATGAACAAGACAAGATGATCAAGAGGGAGCACTAAGCAAGCAGGAGATCATTGATTAGAATGGAAGAGGGTTGAACAAGTGGAAGTCAAATGGAGACAGCAGTGTTGAGTGAGCAGCCAGTGACCTGCATGAAAATGAAATTGTGCTGAGTCAGGCCAGATATTTCACTACCTATGCTTAATCCATCCTACCTACCTTCTACCCTCATATTTCAACCTCTGTTTACCTAGCCCCCTATTGCTTCTACTCTCAAGAAAGCTTACTATAAGGCCTATCTACCCATAATGATTCAAATCTTCTACCTTTCAGCTTCTTGAGATATAACTTCACCTTTCTCCTATTGCTTTTACTACCAAGATTAATAACCTTTAGTATATTTTTGCTTATAACTTAAAACCTTGTAGATACACAGCCACCCAACCCCTATAGTGGCATTACATGACCAAGACCCTCTAGCATGTGACCTGCTTACTCATGCACAGCTCTTTGGAAAGATACTATAATCCAATTCAGGTGATTATAGCCTTATTGCTATATGTCACTTGTACCCTTTCAGGACTAGTGGATGGCAATACTACCCTTTCCAAACTAGGAAGCATAGCCCCAATGGCTCCTCTGCATAGCCTGCAAGAGTCACAAAAAGTCATTCATACAGCATAGCCTATCACCAAGGAGACTAGTAATAAGATGTCAGACCTAGACAATGTGACTAGAAGGAGTTCCAAATGGAGAGTTTCAAGGGAATGGTAAGCTGTAGCATAACCCCCTGTACTATAGTATAAAAGACCATGAATACAGCAGGGGCCAGAGACTCCCATCTCATCCAGAGAGCACCTCTCCAGCTCCAAGTGATCCCCACTTGCCACCCCTACAAGAGTCCAGCTAACTAAGGAATCAACAAACATCCTTCTGGAACTCTTTCTCTTTTGATCCTTTAGATTACCCCCTTTCCAAGACTTCTCATCCAGAGAATTTTCCCACATACAGGAGATATCTCCATAGGAATCCAATTTCCTAGTATCTCCTCCATCTAGCTTCCTATTCACCCATCCTATCCCATATCTATTTGCCCATAGTTCCTAGACTAGGCAAACCCCTTTCCAAGCTTCCTTAGAGCTTACCACCATCCATCTTGCTATATCTATAGCCTACTACTAGTGTAACAGATTACACTTCACCCCATTATTTGCTATAAGCAACTTCTAGCTATCTTTATAGCCATCTTCTCTGCTAGTTAAAAGCCAACTGATCACCTTAAATACTGTTATTTAGGGATTGAAGAACAACCAGGCATTCAATTGACTAAGTTTCTCACTCACTCAGAAGGAGATATTCTCTTGAACACCTTCTGTTTGATCTAGGAGGTAGAGTTGTACCATCCCTAGCTTATAGTTAGATTGGCCCTGGAGGATATATCTATAGAGAAGCCTAGCAATTCACTGGGTATTTCCTAAACAAAGGACACTGGGGTATTGAACAAGCTTTGGAACTGAATGAGTGGTAGTTATGCTTAAAAGGGCCAGGGGCTCAATTGGACATGGCAGGGGTATTGAGCAAGTGGAAGGATTCAAATGGATATGGTGGGTGGGACATCAAGCAAGTGGTTGAGCTTGAAAGTGCTGGGAGATGGTGTTGGATTGAGCAAGTACACTGAGCAACAAAACTGTTGCAATGTTAGCCATAGTTGTAAAGATTGGTTAATATCTCATGGTACATTGATGCTGGACCCTCAAACCTAGTTATCATTAGAAAGCCATGATAAAGGGCTTTCCAAATATATATACATTGATTATGTAATTCTTTCTCAGTAACGAAATATTCAACAATTGATGACAGCTACTCATTGCAACAGTTTTGTTGCTGAATATAAGCTATCAAAGACTAGTAGGGGGTGTATCCTCCATTTGTCTTAATTACCTCTTCAACCCTTCTAGGCATACTTTCAATCAACGTCTGACACTCCTCCACTCCAATCTTCTCCCACTTTACCTACACATACTCCCAAAGTTCTATAATTCCCTTTGGTGGCTCTGGATACCCTACTAGCCTTCTTTTGAGTAGAAACCACAGATGTTCTATGGGTTTGAGGTCTGGAGATTGGGCAGGCCATACCATTACCTCATATTCATGCTCAAAAAACACTCCTTGGCCCTTCTACTGGTATGTTTGGGGTCATTATCTTGCTGGAAGATAATATCCTCTGGAGTTTTTTCATAAAACTCCAATGTTTGATGAAGCTCATTCTTCAGAATCTATATGTAGAGATCAGTATCCATCTTACCATCAATTTTGCAAGCCAGCCCAACATCCTTCCAAGTCATACACCCCCACATCATCAAGAATTCTCCTCCATACTTTACTGTTCCTCTTACCAATCTATTACTTAGGCCCTCTCCTGCTTTTTTCCATGCCCACTTCTTGCCATCTGACCCAATGTGATTAATTTTGGTCTCATCTGACCATATAACTCTCTTCCAGTCCTCCATAGTCCAGTTCCTATGGCTAAGAGCAAAGTCCATTCTTGCTCTCTTATGATGCTTGATAAGAAGAGGGCATTTTTTCTTTACCACAGCCTTCATACCAGCTTTCTTCAGGTGACGGTGGATGGTTTGTGGAGAGATGGATTGGTTCTTGACATCCTGAAGAGTAGTAGTCACCTGGACAGCATTTTCAGCCTTGCTAGTTTCAATAAGCTAAATAGTATGGCATATATCAGCAGGAGTTATGATGGAAGAATGACCACCAGTGAACTTGACAAGGTCAGGATGAAGTTTAGACCTAACTCTACTGACAGTAGAGTGGTTTAGGCCAGTAGAAACAGAGATCTGACAAGTGGATTGACCCAGATCCAAGAGAATAATAATTTGATTGATTTGATCAAGAGATAGTGGTTTCATGATAATGGAAGTGGAAAAAGAGTGGTGTTATGGCTTGTTTGTACCTTGTTGAACTTGTTGTACATCACATGACTAATTGATTATGTAATAATATGACAGAACATATTAATTTGATACTTTGTTAAGTCAGCAACAAAACTGTTGCAATGAGTAGCTGTCATCAATTGTTGAATATTTCGTTACTGAGAAAGAATTACATAATCAATGTATATATTTTTGTAAAGCCCTTTATCATGGCTTTCTAATGATACCTAGGTTTGAGGGTCCAGCATCAATGTACCATGAGATATTAACCAATCTTTACAACTATGGCTAACATTGCAACGGTTTTGTTGCTCAGTGTAAAAAGGCTTAAGTGAACATGGTGGGGATATCAAGCAAGCAGAAGAGCTCAAACAGACATGGTGGAGATGTCAAGTCAAGCTTGAAAGAGCCAGGGCACTGAACAAGCAGGAGGGCTTGAGCAGACATGAACCACTTTTCATTTATTCCTATATTAGTAAATGTGGAGGCATTGAGTGAGCAACCAAGCTCTAAAGGGACAAGAAGGTGTTGAATAGGTAGGAGAGCTCAAACATGGCCAGGAAGGGGCACTAAACATGACTCAAAACTACTGAGGGGGCAAGTGAGGGGGAGTTTTGTAAACTAAGGATTGATGAGGCTACTAGCTGAAATTAGACCTTGGCTTTTGGACACAAGGTATTGAGACTGGAAATGTCCTGATAGCACAAACAGGAGAGGATTATGTCCAGTGAAGAATACTTACTGGAATGGTCGGTTGGAGTGAAAGAGTAAGAGTGGTTTAGGAGGAAGCTTTATTAGAGCTGGATGACTGAGTAAAGCAAAGAAGAGTCAAAAATTGCTTGTATTCCCCAAGCAGAAAGATGAGGTTTATATACTCCAAGTATCTATTTGTACCTATTCTACATAAGGTAAATAAGAAGAAGTCCATGGAACTTCAAGGAAGGATCATGTGATCAGGATATAAATAGTGCCCAATGGCACAAGAAGCTCTTATCTATGATGACAGGTGCTTACTGATAGTATAGTAATCTGAATAGCATAAGCAGCCTATATGGCAATATAAAGAGCCTAGAATTCCAGTAATAGGGAGGAAATCAGCAAAGAGAATATCAGATATTCTCAACACTCCTCCTCACTAGAAGATTACTTTAATAATGAGTAGGATAAAAGCTTCAAAGCAGATCTTCCCTATAGAAACTTATCTTTGCCTAAGTTCTTGGTAAAGATATTGGCATACTGATCATTAGTTGGAACATAGAATAGTTGTCTCTTGCCTTCAGAGATACATTTCTGAATATAATGGTCATCCTTTTGGATATGTTTGGAACAACCATCTCAAGCAGGATTAATAGCCAAGAATATTGCATCTTGATTATTGATACATAAAGGGAAGGGACCAAGTTGGAATCCTAACTCTTCATATAAGTTATGGATCCATTGAAGTTGTTTTGCTACTTCAGTCATTCCATAATATTTGGCTTCAGTGGAAGATGATTGAACTCTCCATTGTTGGTAAGATAACCATGAAATGATACCATTGGCAAGATAAATGCCATAACCAGTAGTTGAGCATGAGGTCTCAATATAAGAAAGATAAAAAGTTGGGTGGTATGAAAGTGGATGTGAGTATGTCTTGACCCAGGGGTTCCTTGGTAAGGTTGATAGAGAGAGAAGATGTAGCTTTGAGTAAACCTGAATGCAAATGGACAAGTCTGGTTGATTCCAGACTCATAAGTGAAGCAGATATGTAGTTTCTGGTACTGGATAGTGTACTGGATGGGCATATAAAACAGACAAAGACAAAGATGAACAACAAAGATGGGGCAAAGTATTACAAAGACTCAATGGTAGAGTCTGACACTTAGTGGAACAAACAATGGGGTGCAAAAACCTATCCATTTGGATTAAGGTACAAGATTTTTATAGTCTGGGCATGCCCTGTGACTAAGTAAGGTATGGATGAAAATCAAGTGATAGTATCAATAAACTATCAATGGTAGCAAGAAACAAAATATCAAGTCAGAATAAAAGTGATAGCTTAAGTCTGGTAATAGTAGTATCAAGGTATGAAGTGAGATGAGATATGACCTGAACTCAACAGAGGAAATAAGTGTATGAAGAGCTCATGGACCATGTGGGCATACAATGACTGATTAGTTCATACAACAATTGATAAGTCTATATGAGTAAGAGAGAAACAAAAAATAAAAATAAAAGTAGTGACTGAAATGAGTGACCAGATGTATGACTGGAATGTATACCAGATAGGTAGTCCAGTGTTAGTCCAGTAATGGAATGAATGAATATGTACTTGATCATGAGCAGATAGACATGGGAACATGGGAAGATATCTTGAAGAATGAGTAGAATGCTATAGAATCTAGAAAGGTGGGGAGAACAACATCTGCAAATATAGGGAGCAGTGAGCTCCTACATCAATATCACCAGCCCAGTCAGTATTACAGTAGGCAATAAAGCCATTTTTTGGTCCTTCAGAGAAATGTTGGATGCAAAGTTCTTTCATAGTAGAAATATATTGCATGATATGCAATGCCTTTTGCAAATGTTCCTTCATTGGATTAGCCAAGAATTGTGATATTTTAATGACCAAAAAGGCTAGGTCTGGTCATATATCAAGCATGATATAGAACAACAAACCTATAATGGATTGATAACAAGTTCAAAGAGAGGGAGAAGCTTTACCTTGGGATGGCCTGGGATTGTACTCAGCAGGAAGTGGTATGGTTTTACCTTTGCAGTTATCAAGAGAAAAGCATTTTACAACTTTGTCTGCATAGGTAGATTGATCAAGAGAGATCATCCACTTTTTGCAATCTTTTATAATTCACATACAAAGATATTCCTTTACTTTTCCAAGATTGCAAGATTGCAAGCACTTCATAAAGTTTTTCTTCTATTACAGGAGAAGGCCTTTGTTACTATCAGTAAAAAGAGCATCATCAATATAAGTGAGAATAATAATTATATTCTAACCAATGATTTTATAGTAAGTATCAGGATCTGAGGTAGTCGTCATCTTAATGAGGGATTTATGCAGCTTTTTGTTTCAGAAGAGTGCAGCCTGTTTAAGTCCATAAATGGACTTTCTCAGTTGATAGACCTTTGCATCCTAACCTTTGACAATGAAACCTTCCAGTTGCATCATATAAATTTCTCCATCCAGGTTGCCATAGAGGAATGCAGTTTTTACATCCAAAGCCTCCAATTCCTGATTATGGAGGGCAGCAAGGGAAAGGATGAGTCATACCATTTCAAATCTTGCTACAGGAGAGAAGGTATCTTCATAGTCAATTCCAACTACCTGTGTAAAGCCTTTCACTACAAAGTGAGCTTTATATCTACCATTGTCCAGTGATGGGTTTTCAATCTTTTGGTAGGTCCACCAGATCCCAGACTTGTTATTCTTGAAGGGATTTTATCTTCTCCTGGCAAGTAGTCCTCCAGAGCACTTGTTCTGTAGGAGGTAGTTTTGCTATGTCATGATACTGGTTGGGTATGTTAGTAACAACTGCTGCCAATATTAAATAATGGCATATCCATCAGTCAGAGTACATCTGTCCCAGATTGTCCTGTTCATTTGTTGGTCATCCATTAGGTGCAGTGGATATAGAGTTTGGATCCCAAACATCCATTTGTTGCTCCTTCTAAATAGGTGGAAGTCCTCTTACTTTGCATTCTATCTGCACAGGTGGTCTTGCATCATATGTGTTATCAGGAGAACCCTAGATATAGGAACATGAGTTGAATATTTTTGTTTAATAGGAGAATGGAAATGAGAGCATTTAGCATTTGAAAAATGGTGCTGATGAGGACAAGCTCTAAATTTGGGAAGGGTTTCAGAAGGGAGTTGTTGACGGGAAAGCCAAACTTGAGGTCCTCTAAGCAGTGGAGTTTCAGGCAGAAGAGAAGAAAGTGATTCTGGTGAGTCTTCCTGATCATCAGAAGTCCAGAAATCAGATTAATAGAGTCATTCAGGCTTTTCCTCTATTCTGTAACACTTATGTTGATGCTAATCCAATAAATATAACCAATAACCTTCATCAGGTCTAACTCTTTTAACTCCATGTCTAGGTGGAGAGAGTTTTGATTTATAGGAGGGTGGAGGATGATCTCCAGAGGATTCAAGTCCAGAAGATAGAGGTGGACTATGATGGGAGGATCTAGAGGGAGTGGAAGAATCAAAAAATAGCTGACTCAGTGGTCATTGTATATTGAGAGGATGTCTACTATCATAAATACCATCATCTAATTGTATTGATGGTGGTGACCATGGTTATGGAGAATGACTGTTATAACAAGGGTCCTATTGCTCTCAGGGTTCTGGTTGATTAGGTCTAGGATCAAAATCAAATGGTTGAGGATTGATTAGATGACCACAAGGTTCTGGATTCTCAGGTAATTCATTTTTCTCAGAAAGGTTGAGATGAAGTTCAAGGTTTTCAGGGATTGGTCTGGGTCCATCAGTCTCTTTCCTCAAACAATAGGGAATGACCTATTCATTAAAGAGGATAGTCTTCATTACAAAGGCTCTTCATCTGATCATTGATCAAAAGCAATATGCTTTTGTATTTGGTTCATAACCAATAAAGACCATTTCCTCAGCACAAGGAGAAAGCTTGTCCTGGTGCTGTTCAGGTTGAATATGTGCATAAGCTCTGCATTCAAAAGTTCAGAAATATAAGACATCAGGTTTTTTATCAATGAACATCTCATTAGGAGTTTTCCAATCAAGGCAGCACATAGGTTGATGATTGTAGATATATAATGCTGTTTTAGCAGCATCTTGCCAAAAGGTAGGAGGTAGGCAAGCATAGTGTCACATTGCATTGGTTATCTCACACCTATATCCATTCCTAGTTAAAGATGGAACAGAGAGTAACCAGTGTCCCACTTTTGGCACATACCATACTCCTTTTAGTATGAGGGTTTTTTCTTTTATAGCACTGGATTGGACGATAACTTTTCTGGGTTCAAACATGGAAACAGTTTGTTCATTTGCAATAGTAGTGGTCATCTCTTTGTCACCAAGATGTATAAAGTCCTCTTTAAAAGGGGTAAGATGATTAGTACAACCACTGTCAATTATCCAGTGTTGTGATTGGAAGTCTGAGTCTGAAGGTTCAGTACTTTCCACCATGTAAGCATAAAAGTCATTGGATTCATCTCAGTAATCAACAATGTTGTTGTCTATAGAATATCTGGGTAATCTAACTTCCAGCAGGTGTAGAACAGCCATTTCTGGCATCAACCATTTCTCAAATACCAGAGAGTCTAGATGATCAATGTCATCTAGGTGTCCACAACTTGATGCTAATCCTCCAAGGGACATGTTTATCTCTTTCTTCTTTTCTTTTCTTTTCTTGATGGATGATGATGCCTCTATCACTGAAGGGTGGTTAGTGGAAGCATAAGAGACAGGTGGACATATCTGCATTCATGCTGTTGTCTATCTCAAAGTCTTCTGATTCAAGATGGTCTATCTCTAGATGATTGGAGTAATACTCTGATAGATTGACCTCTTCTTCAATATTTTCCATTGACATAAAGCTGGTTTTATCCCAGTGAAGGTTGGGTTGGAGGTCAAAGGTCCTTTGATGGCATTGGTAAAGGACTCTCCTACAACTTCAGTTGCTTTTTCTTACCATTCTTGTTTTTCTGACAAAGCCACTATTTCTTTGCTTTCTGGAAGGTGAATTTCTTTTTCTGACCTTTCTGAGGTTTCTTCTAGTATGGCTTGGAAGGGCCAGCATCAGAGTTGCTGCCAGAAGGTCCAGCATATCACTGTTGTAGCCACTACTGTTGAGCAGGAGGACCTTTCTTAATGGTAGCATTTCTTGGGCTTTTGATTGCAGAGCTGATGCAAGAGAAAAGGAAGCAGGTGAAACAAAGGTTCACTTTGGCAAGAATATTGGAGATGACAAGTTTGACTGTAAAGTTGGTGGGTTTCATAGTTTGTACTACAGTTGAGGTGGGGGCATAGTAGAAGTCAGGAAGATTGGAGAGAATGAACATGGCTTTGAATGAATTGGGGCAGTTAAGACCAGCATCCATGAGTTGATTAGAACAGGTCTGCATGTTGTTCAAATCATCCACAGCAGACCACTCTTAGATGTTCATTCTGGATATCTGGTGGAACAGGCAAAACTGTCCTGGAAGTCCAGAAGTTCTGAACAGAATGAAAAGACAGCCCCAGAGGTATTTGGCAACCAAAGGATATAGGGCCAGTTGGCCCATTGCAGGTAGTTCCCATTTGTAATCTATGTACATTTGAAGGGAGTTAGTGAGGATGAGAGCCATCATTTCACAAGTATAATGATCAAACTTTTCCATTTCTTTTGTTCATCATTTTCTAGGGGATCTGAAACAAGGGTTGTGGAAGCAGCTGTAAGACTGCTCTAGGTGATGGTTCCGTCAACAATCTCCCAGATGAAGTGGGAGAGAAAGAGTCCCTTGGTCTTGATTGTCTAGATTAAATAGTCCTTAGTCCCAGAAAGAATCAGGATCTTTTGGTAAATGGAAATTTCAACCTTTAAGTTGGCATCAGGAAGAGACATGTTATATCTGTCCCAAAGATGTCATCAGCAAGACTTTTATGAATCACATAATCAAATAAGGAAAAAGTACTCGATTTAGAAGTTGAAGAAATTGGTATATGGTGAGCGACTGGGGTAAAGACCAGATTAACTGGTACAAGCACCAGTGTATGAATCTTGGAGAATAATGCTAGTGGAGTGAAAATTCCACCAGATATTACCAGTATAGCTGTCCCAGCTATAGGAATAAGAGTTATCAAGCCTAAGGATCTGATTGGGGATATCAGAGAAGATATAATTCTTTTTTCATAGCATGGTTGCTTTCATCACCATTTGCATTGTCTGTAAAATTTCTTATTAACAATAGAGATATGTTTTAACCTCCATTCAAGGAATTGTTGTTCCTTTCCTTGTTTTTGAGTCTCTGTTTTACATGTAGCAGATTCACAATACCAATCAGATATTAGTCAATTGGCACAATCATCAAGATCACAATCTATCATCTCAAAATAATAAGAGTTGGATAAACTTTTATCCCATAGATATCCAATCAATACTAGTACATCAAAGGCATTATGATTGAAATAA
>JBBPTW010000323.1:0-17136 GCA_038094575.1 Phylloporus cf. nigrescens
AGGTCTGCCTTTTTGACGAGGCGCGCCAAAAACCAAACAAGGGTGGATCGACGGTCAGTCTTGGGTAAGGTCGCAAGGGATAACACCTATGGCACCGAGGTTAACAGGTGAACAGGAAATTCTCTTCATGGAATAAGCTCGCGGAACCCAGCGAGTTTGAATATTATACCAAACAACACTATACACAAGGCACAAAGTGCTGGAACGGACCCCACCGCAGCCTCGAGGTCGGTTCTTCCTACGCTGCTGCTTACTAGTTTACTGATTACAGTGTACACTTCTTTAGCTTATTCTCTCGTGCGGTACAGAGAACGCTCTACTAACGGTCGCAGAGTTGGAAAAGTGTGAATATCAGGTTACCGGAACCAGTCCTGCGTTGTGTCTCCCGTTGGACGACAGTAGGAAAGATGAGCTGTAGTTTCAAGTAATGAACATCTCACCCAGAACAACAAGCTAGTCTGAAACATGTCCTGATGTATTATTCCTGAGTACCTACCCCTGGCATAGCCCATGTTACATGCCATTATTGTACTACCCACACTGGGCTGCATGCACAGATAGACTTGCCATCAGTCTCTCTTAGGGGCTTGTTACCATTTATTAGTGAACAACATGAGAAGCATCCATCAAAGGGGTCAACTGTTTGCCTGGATCATCTGACATTTGTGCAGTGACCATCTTGTGCTATTGTGTGACTTCACCAGCAGGTGTGGTATCAGCTCTGATCCTTTAAAGTCTAATCTCAGACCTCTATATGCAACATGCACAAAGTGCTTCACATCCCTGAAATCCTTTTGGTCACATTCAAGTGTGTCACAGATGGATCAGGCAAGCCCCCCATATTATCACTCACTGCCATTGCAAGGTTTTACCAAGCATTTTAGCACTCAGTTGAGATTCTCTGGTACAAATCATGCAGCATCTCAGTACTTTATTTAAGGGATGATACTGGACAAAATGATTCTATGCCAACTACCAAAATGACATGAGGCTGGCAGCACACATCAGGATTTGGGTCATATATCTTTAATGTGAAACCTGCCTTTTGTTGGCTTGGAAATTGTAGCCTTGACCTAAGTTTGGACATTACCTCTTCTGAAATAAGCACTTTGACACAACCTAATTTTAAATAAGTTATCTTACACTTGAACTTTGATAATCTACCTTTCTAAATAAGTGACACCTGTCACAGCTAATGTGTGACATGCCAACAGTTGGCCATAGTGCATTGGAATGGTCCTCAGTTTCACAATATGGCATAAAGGCTTGAATACATATATATTTAATATTTTTATACTTCTTCTCTAACTTGTCTTATCTCCAGCCATCTGTTATCAGACAACCAAATATAATGGCCTGGGATATCTCTGCCCATACATATATTGCTGCTGGTACTGTCCCCCATCACAATCATTAAGAAGCTGCTGTTATCCATGTGCTCATGCTCATGCTTATGCACATATCTTTATACTCCCTTCAATCCTCACAGTGTGACAAAGACATGATGATCTAATGATCTAGTAAGTTGGTCTTGCTTGACTGGCCCTTCTAGGCCTTGTCTTTAATCAACCTTAATGATACTGTAGGTTTGGGTGGTGAATAGATTATCTACAATGATTGAAAAGTGGTATGAACATCTTAGATTCATTCACCATTTTGTCTTGGTGCTTCTTGTGCTAATCTGCTTGGCATTCATAGTAGTAGTTACCTTTTGACTTGTTTTATTCCATCATTACCAGCCTTATTCCTATCATATGTACTGTTGTAGGAGCTAACTGCTTCTGACATTTGCAGAAGCCATTTCTAGGTTCCTGCAATGTTGACTATTGTCCTTCAAGATATCCCTTTATGCTTCATATTTATCTGCTTGTAATCTTAGTTCAGTTAGTTCACTAGTTCAATCCAGTTAATTTAGTTTTTGTGTCTGGTTTTTCTATTGTTTCTCATTTATTTTTTTTTACTCATATAAACTCATTACATCTTGCTAGAACTAACTGGTCTTTATTTCCACTGCTTGATCTAATACAATTTAGCCATTCTTTCTAGTTTAGATCTCAGCTCACTTTGTTTTCTTGATATCATTAAGTGAACTTAAACTGCCATATTTATTTTGATTAGATTCCATCTTATTTAGTTTCCTTGATAACATTGACAGTAGCATGCTTGCACTGTTCAATTTATTTACATTAGTATCTGAGTCATGGAATATGCCTGGACTATAAAGTCCTGTACTTGGAATATTGAATGGCAGTTAAGTTTGATCAGTTTTTGTTCCACCAATTTAGCATATCTTCATTAGGCTCTATTATAAGTCTTTGAGGTGCTCAACTCACCATCATCATCTGTTCTTTATTATCCACTTTTATTCCAGTTTTTGTATTTGGTTTTCCTATGCTTTGGACTACTTCAGACTCTATCTATCCAGTTTTCTCATACTTCAGACACTCTCTAATCTAGTTTTCCATGCTCTGGATCTTCTTCAATTTGTATTTCCTGTAACTGAACACTCTGGTCCATCTTCTCTATGAGTCTGGAATCAATTGGACTTATTCACTCATACTGAGATCTGTTATTGTGGCTACTCCTTCTTACTCTTACCATTGCTGGGAACCCCTTGGATCAAGTCATACTTGCACCCACCTTTATCATACCACCACTACTTATTTATCTTATACCATTATCCCCATTATTTAACATGATTTACAACAGTCCAGTGGTTATATTTGATCTCAGTGTCCAACTTGCCTCCTAGATCATCAGGGCCTGGATCTCAACATGGTGAGTGTGTTTCATCAACATGTTTATCCTAATATAAGATTGATAAGTAGTGGTGGTGTGGGTGTAAGTATGACTTGACCCAAGGGGTTTCTAGCAATGGTATGAGTGAGAAGGGATAGCTATAACAGACCTAAGTATGTGGGTGGGTGAGTCCAGTGAGTTCTAGATAGACTTGTAGGAGGGATGAACCAGAGTGTCCAGGTATGGGAAATACAGATTGGAGGATGTCTGGAGTGTGGGAAACTAGATTAGAGGGAGTCCAAAGTGTGAGAAGACTGGATAGATGATGTTCAGTATATTCCAGAGTGCAGGAAAACCAGATAAAATACTGAATACAAAGCAGATGGTAAAAGATGAGGACAGAGACAAATAATGATGGTAAACTGAGCACACCAATGACTACACAATAGAGCCAAATGAAGGATATATTGAATGGTGGGACAAAAACTGATCAAACTCAGCTGACATTCAGTATTCTACATAAGTACAGGACTTTATAGTCTGGGCATATTCTATGACTCAGGCACTGATGTAAATAAACTAGACAATGCAAGTATGCTGCTGTCAATGGTAACAAGAAGATGAAATGAGATAGAATCTAATCAGAATAAATGTAACAGTCTGAGTCATGTCTAGGAGACCAAGTGAGCTGAGATGTAAACTAGAAGAAATGGTGGAATTATAGCAGATGAAGTGGCATAAATAAAGGCAAGTTAGTTCTAGCAACATGCCATGAGCTTATATGAGTAGAAAAAATGAAAATAAATGAGAAATAGTAGAAAAACTGAACTCAAAACTGGAAAATACTGGACTAAGAACCAGATTAACCAGATTGAACCAGTGGACTAACCAGACTGAGATCACAAGCAGATAGACATGGAGCATAGAGGGATATCTTGAAGGACAATAGGAAACATTGTAGGGACCTAGAAATAGCTTCTGCAAATATAAGGAGCAGTTAGCTTCTATATCAATCACCTCTAAGATGTTTTCTGGACCTATATAAGTTGCTTGGTGTAGCTGCTTCACTTTCTAAAATGTCTGGCTTGACTGAGCCACCTTTTGATAAGTACCCTACTATCTGTCTCTTTAAGTGCTCTTTGAAGCATTCTGATGTATTTGGTAACTTTCTCAACCATTAGATATCATACTAGAAATATCTCAATCATCCAGTATATAAGTTATTGTCAACTGTTTAGATATGCTAACATTTCTTTATATTAACTATTATCAATTATATGTGTGCTTCAGCATATCTTTTCTTAGGCTTCATCTTAAATCTGAGCTAAGCCTGAGTATGATAGGCTATCATTTATTTCTTGCTTGGCTAGTCTGATTCAAAAGGTAGGAAGTGGTTCTGATCTTATTATGATGCTTATGCTTATACAAATTATTCCTGTTTAAATTATTGCCAAAAAGTTTAAATATCATAATACTATTTGAGTGAGCTATAATTCAATAGTTTTATATCTTAGCATACTAAATCTATTTTTTCTATAGAGGAATATAAGCCAGATACTCTAAAGATTTACAAGTTCTTTATAATAATCCCATATAATAACCCTATTCCTTTAATCCTTGATATATATGAACTTTATATAATTTATGTTAATCTCAAAGCTTCTCTGACAGTCAGGGCTAGAAGACTGCTTACTGTTAGGATCATAAATTCTGGAGCTTCAGCATGTGAGTCTCTGCTAGAAATGTGGGTAAAGGGTTCCACATATATTTCAATGATTGATCATTAATCCTCTCTTATCTCCACTTATCCCTATCTTGCTTGTGTCTGATGATAAAGAAGAAGCAATCAGTGACAAAGAATATCAAGATTTACTAGGACAATAGATATGGTTATCATACTAACTACTTTATTGAATAATATTAAGACAGCCTAGTCAAATACAGTAAGGTACAAAAGCATTTCAATAACTAACATCAACATGGTATGCTGTGCATACCACAACACCCTGTGGGAATCACACTTAGCTATAGTGAGCCAAATACATGTACACACTCTTGGCTACCTACTGGTCATTGGATCATATGATTTGACCTATGACATAGCCATTTCAAATCAGTAACTACATTGAAACAGTTTTGCACCTTTTTGTATTGACAATAAAATAATGGGATATTTGCTTGTATTTTGTACTACAAACAAAAATATACATACGGTCATCATGTCTGAGTCTGAAATTGTTCTCATGCTTCTTGTCTTTCAACCACCACCATTATGTGATCTCTTTCTATCACCCAGAAAAATCTCATTCTTTCTTATCTTGATAATGGTCATTTTGTTTGCTCTATTGCCTCTAGCACAGGTGTTGGCATTGCTACCATCTCTAGACTTTGTTCTATGGAGTGTTCTGACCTTCAAAAGTCTATTGGAGGTCATCTAACCAAGCTTTTCTCTGCCAATGTTCAGCATGCTATTTGTCTTATCTCTAGTAATAAGGTAGAAAATGCAGTTCAGGTGACCAAAAACCTCTCCAATCTCACCAACCAGTCTCTCCACCCTTCTGCTGTATGCTGTCACTTGAAAAAGGCTGGTATGAAAGCTGTAGTCAAGTGCAAATGCCCTCTACTTTCTGTCAAACATTGCAAAGCTCAGTTAGACTTTGCCTATGCCCATAGAGATTGGACTATAGAGAACTGGAAGTAGGTAATTTGGTCTGATGAGACCAAAATCAATTGCCTTGAATCAGATGGGTGGAAACAGGCATGGAAAAAGCCAGGGGAGGGGCCTAATAACAGGTTAGTCCAAGAAACCATCAAATTTGAAGAAGATTCCTTGATGTTATGGGGCTGCATGGGCTGGGATGGGATTGGATATGCTGCTAAGATTGATGGCAGGATGAATGGTGATCTTTACCTTCAGCTTTTGAAGGATGAACTCATGAATTCCATGGAGTTTCATGGTCTTAATCCTTCTGATATCATTTTTCAGCAGGACAATGATCCCAAGCACAAGTGCAAGAAGGTCAAGGAGTGGCTAGATGAGCAGGAATTTAGGGTAATGGAGTGGCCTGCACAGTCTCCTGACCTAAACTCCATAGAACACCTTTGGGTTTATCTCAAAAGGAGGCTTGCAGAGCATGAGCACCCCCCTAAGGAAATAAAGGAGTTGTGAAGGAGAGTTCAAGAGGAGTGGGAAAAGATACCAGCTGAGGTGTGTTAGGGATTGATTGAGAGTATGTCTAGGAGGGTTGAAGCAGTGCTGAAAGCCAAAGGGGGCTATACCAAGTACTAATATATACCAAATACTCTGTTTATAACTAAAGGTACAAAACTGTTCCAATGTAGTTACTGATTTGAAATGGCTATATCTCAGCCATTTGTAGGTCAAATCATGTGATCCAATGACCAGTAGGTAGCCAAGAGTGTGTACATATATTTGGCTCACTATAGCTAAGCATGATTCCCACAGGGTGTTGTGGTGCACATAGTGCACCATGTTGATGTTAGTTATTGGAATGCTTTTGCACCTCACTGTATGTCAAACTATTTACTAACTCTATCAAGAATACTCATGATGCTGGCTGCACAAGACAACAACTCAAAGCCACAAGGTGTACTCTACATATATAAGAACTAGCAAGATATATTTTTGAAGATGATCCCAAACTTTCCACTGCTTGGTGTATAAATCAATATCTTTCATGTCCACAATGTAGTGCCACCACAACAGATATATATGGGTTACTCAGGTGGCAATTGTACTGATATTATATAGCCTTAGGACTAAGTACAATGAGCAAGTCAAATGCCTGGGTCAAACAGAAGCTAGTCTTACACTAAATATTCTTTGAAAGGGAGAAAAAACTCAAGGGCTTGTCAGTAAGCTTTGACCTTTATATATCATGTGTAAACTAATGTTCTGCAGATGAAATTATCAAGGGGTTTCCTTGGTTTGGTGACCTTTATGGCTGGTAAAGATCTAACTTAATCTGCAGCTTAGTATATAACATAGCAGACCCTGGTCAACATTTTATTGAAAAGTCAGTGATTCTATTCAACATGCATTCCTGCTTCTCTATATTGAGTGATAAGGCATCAGATAAGCCTCAAACCACTTCTTTATTGTTCACATTCAGTGATATAATATAAGAATAATAAAAGTGGTGATATAGGAAGGTAGATGCAAGTTATACTTGACTTAAGAGGTTTCTGGTAAGGTTGTATGAAGAGAAGAAGTAGCCACAAGTATATCTTAGCATGAATAAACAAGTCTGGTCATTTTCAGACTTACATGAATAACTGGATTGGTAATTCTGATATCAGATAGTAAAGAAGACAAGATAAGGCAAGACAAGACAAATACAAATGATAACAATAAGCTAAGCATTACAAAAGCTCATGGTAGAGTCTGATAGGAAGTGAAACAAAAATCAGACTGATGTCATGATATCAAAGATAGTTTGAGTATTTCCTAGGACTCTGAGATATAAAAATAAGATCAGATGGTAGCTATATCAAGGAAACTAAATAAAACAAGATATAATCAATCAGAAATGACAGCATAGGTCAATTGCTAAGGGTATCAAGTGAATGGAAACAACTGAGATATATCCAGTACTAAGCTTAGAAGAAAGTAATCAAATATTTAAAAGAAGTCTTAGATCATGTAGTAAATAAGACAAGTAGTAAATTCAAATAACAGATAGTAAGTTAAAACTAGAAGAGAGAAGGAAAATCAGCAAGAAAGTAGAAATAGTAAAATATATCAATGGATAGTAGCACTGAATATAAAGTCTGGTAGATTAATCTGGTGATAGATAAACTGGATACATACTAGTATTATTTAATTATAAGTGGATAGACATGAAATATCAATGAATATCTTAAGGAACATTTTTGAAGATAATAGATATTTAAAAAGATAAGGAACAAGCCCCTACAAATGTAAGAAGCACTAAGCTCCTACAGTAATCAACATAATGCTATTATCATATTCTCCTACTACCACTGGATGTATTATTCCCATCTTCATATTCCCTGATAATAAACTTGCTAGCAGGT
Organism: Phylloporus cf. nigrescens; assembly: GCA_038094575.1. Classification (NCBI taxonomy): domain Eukaryota; kingdom Fungi; phylum Basidiomycota; class Agaricomycetes; order Boletales; family Boletaceae; genus Phylloporus; species Phylloporus cf. nigrescens. The sequence goes on from JBBPTW010000323.1 coordinate 7,798, forward strand.
TTACTACCAGCAGTAACCTACTGTTTCCTGGAGATGATTGAAATATCAATGACTATATCAACTTGAATAATAATGACATCTATCCCCTTCAATACTCCATTTATTTCAGATTCTCCAGTTTGTGATCTCACATGATCTTTTCCTTGCCCATTCCATATATTCCACTGTTAAGTCTGGTCTCTTCAGGCTATTCTGGTTGTAGGTCCAGGGAGATTACTACCAGAGTTGGATGAAGTTGGTGAGGACTCTTGGTGCAGGACTTATGTGTTGTACTCTTGTATTTGCAGTCCTTATGGTCAAAGAGTTGAAGGGATCAAAGTGAGTCTAGAGACTTGAGGATAGAATAGAGCAGAGAAAACTAAGTTGATATTTGAACTAAGAAATGTACAGTGAAGATTACAGGAGTTATATACTATGGAGTTGCATTGGATTTGTAAGTAGAATGGAGCATAGCCATAGAAATGAAAAGGATGAGTAAGATGGAGTTCAGATGCTATGTAGAAGTACCAGAGCTATGCTCCATATCTGCAGTAAAGAAATGAACAGAAGAGTCCAAGATATGAGACTAGTATAAATGAAAATAAGATGAAATGTAGAGAACAAGAATGATTATAAAAGAAAGCATGAATATATCTGAAGATCAGAAGATAAGATAACAAAAAGATAGGTCTGGATATGTGATAGAGTTAAGGAGTGGAAAAGCAGAGCTGTACTTATGAAAATTGCCATATAACAGTATCCCCCTCTTAGGCCTAAACCCCTGAAGGCTACTTTAGTGAAGGACAATGCAAAATCTGAATTTGACCTGCAGTATAAAGTCTAACATTTTCCTGTGGTTAACTTTAAACATATTCCACTATGCCTGACATTGCCAGCATCTCCACCTGGGAAGACACCTGCCTTACAGAATGTAAGGATGATGATGATGCCCTCTGAGACATAAAGGCTACCAAGTGGAGGTGCTATGCCAAGGTAAAAAAGGAGGAAGAAGCTATATGCCATAAGGCCAAAGAAGAGGCATGTCACAAGGCCAAGGAGGAGGTACATCAAGAGATAGAAGAGAAGGCATGATGTAAAGCTGAAGCAGAGGTGAAGGAGCAGCAGAAGGTGGTGAAGGAGGTCACAAAGCAACAGGTGAGTGGTCACTGTAATGCAGGGGCTGAAGCTGATCTGTGAAGGCTGCAGAGATTGTGGCTTCTCAGCAGATGAAGGGGAAAGGAAAGGTGAGGGCAGAGGTGTCAGAGGCACAGTGCATCCAGTATGAGCATTGTGGATTCACATGTAAGTGGGGAACTGGTAAGTCCAAGTCCTGCCTCAAATGCCAGAAGGTGAAAGCAAAGTGTAAGTGCCCAGGGAAGAAGAAACCAGAGTGAAAGAGGAAGAAAAAAGAGGTGATCATAATAGATAATGAGGATGAGGACAAGAATGAGGAGCTGGGGCAGCAGAAGAGGAAGTAGGGTCTAGTGGGGGAAGTAGGGAGGCTGAAGAAGAAGGCAAGGGTGGAGAACATGGAAACTGGATCAAGCCAACACTGCAAGGACATCCTGGAGTTGGGGCCATACCTTGATGACCTCTTCAAGGTCCTCAGCAAGATCTGGCCAGCCAAAAGGTACCAGAATCTGGTCTTTGAGAAGCAAAATGACCATCTGAAGAGATAGAACAAGATCCTCCTCCAGACACTAGGAGTAATGGAGAGGGCAGAGAAAAGGTCATTGAGGGAGATGGTAGACAAGGCAATGGTGATGGAGGAGATGGTGGAGAAGGTGAATACAGAGATGGGTGTGAAGATGACAGAGAAGCAGAAGACAGAGATAGAGGAAGTGGTGTCAGAGAAAGTGATGGAGAAGGAGAACATGAAGATGGATGTGAAGGGGATGGAGAAAACAGAGGGAGATGAAGGGAGTTAGGGTCTAGTATAGTTTGTTATATTTTTCCCTTGATTGAATAAAGTCAGATCAGAAGTAGCAGACCCATTGAGGTGGAACTTCTTGAGTACACAGGCAGAGTCAACATATCCTTTGATTCCCATGTGGAGTTACAATGGAGTTGACTATTCTAGTACCCTCCTCTTAAAGTAGAACAGAGATATGGAATAGGGGAGAAGTGGAGTTAGGAGGTAATGGTTGGGTGAGAAGGGTACTATATTGCATAATATCTTTATGAAATAGGTGGGATTGTGGTCATCAAGCCCAAATAGGTAAGATAGGGGATGATGACACTGCAGGTAGCACCTGTGGTAAAGAGAGAGGTAAAGGGGTAATTGGTACCAGAGAGTTGGTATTCATAAATAAACATGGTAATAGGTGAGGAAGAATTTGTTTGAAATGGTGTAATACAAATGTCTAGACAATTATCCCAGTAACTAATGATTCTGGTGGCCTGGCCAACTACAATAGATGGTTCTTGACTAGGAATATATAGGTGTTTTTTGTGTCCTTGATTACATAGGGCCAATGGAGAGTCAGAGCTTAGGGATTCAGGGTTGTCAGAGATTTTCAGAGATGTGATGTCTAAGGGATTTGGGCAAGTATAGCATCAAGTCCAGTTCCTCTGGTTTTGAATAAGGTTGGGTCAGAGCAATATTGTGGGTAAAAATCCTGAATAAGTTCCAAGGTATGATCAAGTTCCATGGCTAGTAACCAAGAGGTTTCTTTGTCAGTTCCTTTATATCTGGGCCAGTGGACAAGGTATAGGAGTTTACAACTCCAACATCTGCAGTCAATTTTCAAGTCTAGAATCTCTGTGATTTTATATTCAAGTTCTCCCTTAACCTCTACCAAAGGTGGCAGAGGTTGAGTTTGATTCAGAATTGTGTTGAGGACAGCAGGTTCTAATTGAGATACATGGAAGATCAGATGTACAAACTTCATGGAGTTAGGGAGTTGGAGTGTGATAGGATAAGGTCCAAAGTTTTTTTCTGAGAGCTTCTTGAATGGACACATAGACTGAAAGTACTTAGCTTTGATGAAAACCTGGTCATTAATCCTGAAGCTTAGAGCCAGAGTTTACTTAGCATCTGTGGGACCTTGATATCACTTTTGAGTGATGGCAATCTCCTTATGAAGATTTTGATGGAGGATGTCAAGGTCTATAGAGTATTCTCATGCTCAATCAGAGGTGAGGTCTCACTCTGGGTGAACAGTGATGTTCAGGTCATAACTCTTGTTGGCAAAGAACAGGGAGACACTGATGGTTGCATTTGAAGCATTGTTGTAGGCAAACTCTGCTAGGGGCAGGAATTCCAACCAGTTGTTCTGTTGGTAGTTGCAGTAGATATAGAGATACTGTTCCAATGTTTGGTTCATATGCTCTGTTTGACCATCTCCTTTCAGGTGATAACCAGAGATGAAGTGGAGCTGAATGTCTAGGGCTTTACTAAGTGAGCAGAAGAAGTAAGACACAAACTTCAAGCCTCTATTGGAGGTGATGTGGGAGGAGACTCCATGCTTGTGGAGGAGGAAGAGTTTCAGAAATGTGATCTTGTTGTCTGTTAGGATGAAGATACATTGGCTAGGTGTTCATTGAGGAATGTCTGAAGGAACTCAAGCTCAGAGGTGGAAAGGAAGTAGATGGTGCCTAATAGAGGAGAGGCTCCTTCTAAGCCAATCTTAAGGTTGTATTTGCAGTGTGGAGCAAGCTTGGATGTCTTGCTCTTGCTGAGCACATCCACAAAGTTGTGGTAGTTCTTGGGGACTATAGAGAAATTGACTGACTCAGGTATGGGAAAGGGAGCACAGAGGTTGCTCTTCTGATTCTGGAGTTGTAGGCTAAATTGCATAAAGCCCTCAAGGTGACAAGCCAGCACAAATGTGGGGGGGGCTGATTATTGCAATAGGCAGAGCCATACAGTTAGAGAAACATGGTGAATCAGAGGAAGCTGGATCAGCCAGAGGAGGTGAGTCCAGAGGCTGCAGAGATAAGCTCAGAGTTGCTAACAAGGCCTGTTCAGATAAGCAGAATGAAATACTGCTCAAGACCCAATTAACCAATGGATTGTAGTGGGTGAGCCAGTTGTGTCCTAGCACAAGAGAATAGAAGCCATCCAGCAGAGTAACATAGAATATTGTTGGAGTAATATCACCAGTTTTGAAGTGAATGAAAAGATTAATAGCTTGAGTGATGGTAGAGTTGGAAGTTTCATTGAACAAACAGAGTAGGAGCAGAGATATGGAGTAGGTTTAAAGTCTATAATTATTAATGAAAGAAGTATCTATAAAATAGTCAGAAGGTCTGAAGTCTACAACTGTAGAAAAAGATGGAATATCATATGAGAGAATGGAGACAGGGAACATGAGAAAGTGAGGGTCTGAAAGAGCAGGTGTGTTGAGATGGACCTCCTTCAGTACACAGGTGGAGTCAATGAGTAAAACAGAGTCTGGATGCTAGGAGTATCAGAGCTATGCTCCATATCTGCAGTAAAGAAATGAACAGAAGAGTCTAAGGCACAAGGCCAGTACAAATAAAGATAAGGTGAAATTTAGAGAACAAGAATGATTATAAAAGAAAGTATGAATATATCTGAAGGTCAGAAGATAAGATAACAAAGAGATAGGTCTGGAGATGTGATGGAGTTGAGGGATGAAAAAGCAGAGTTATACTTATGAAATTGGCATATAACACCCACTCTGAATATTTACCCACTTTATTTGATGTTCATACTTGTGATGTCACTCATGGTACCACTGAAATTACTTCTGCCATTTTTCTTTATAATTTAAAGAGTTATTCTCCTTCCTGGCCCCTGCCCCTTGTTTCATCAACTATAAGCCCTATGGTAGCATCACTGCTGGTGACACTACCAGTGGCAGCACTTAGGCTACCATGTTCCTCAAATTGGGCAGTCCATCCACCCTTACCACAGATAACTTAGACTCTGATATCATGACAGTGCTTCTCATCAACAAACTCTAAGTCAGTACTAATCTCAAATCCAAGACTCCTACTCCTGATGTCAGTTCTAATGATGTGGACAAGAATTCATTATTTTTTTCAACTAATGCCACCTCCATATCAAAGACATTGCACAAATATGCACAAACCACAACCATCAGCTGTGTTGCTGATCATAGCAGCAGTGGTAGTAGTGCTGATAAGATGAGTGGGCTCACCTCAGCTGCATTTACTCTGTTTAAGGAAAAAGCTCATAAGTTAGTTGCTAACCACTAGCAATGATCCCTTGAGTCTCATACAAACTGTGAGCAAAAATTAGCTGATCAGCATGCTGATCATGAGCAAAAATCAGCCAATTATCATATAGAGTATGATCAAGAGAGACTGTTGCATAAGAATCAAATTGAGGTAAAGAATCAACACAATTATGACCTAGCCTTTTAACAGAAACATCAGGAGTTTGAAATGCAATCTCAATATCAGCATCAAGAGCATGAGTTGTATATGGTTATACATCAACAACATATCACTAACATGGAAGTTCACAAGATGGAGCTTGAGTTAAAAATGATAAAGTTCATACTTCAAGAACCCACAAAACATGAAGTCTGGAATGAGTGGTGGGGGGAACAATACATGGATGGACCAATTACTATACTACCTATGCTGTATTTTGTTCTTGTATTTTTTCATGTATATTCTTGGCTTCAATACATAAAACATTTATATCTATAGCTGTTAAAGTAAGATCTGCATAAGTGTGTGACAGTGCTACTGCCCAGGCATTTGTTGATGCACTTTCTCCCTATTCTCATTATTCAAGTTCTTCTCAGACTCTAAATTCTCTTCCTCTTTATTCTTTTCAGGATTCTTAGCAGCAAATCCACCTGCTAAGGGTACTATCTCAAGCTGCTCCTCAATATCAATGATTATATTGTGCAAGATAAGATGGCTTCTTATTCAAGAATTAGTATACTGGAGGTCACCATTATTCTGATTTTAAATGCATAATCCATAAAGTGACTGGAATTGGCCTTTAAGAGATACATAGAGATGCTTAGAGCACACTTAGGCCTGAGAATGGGCTTAGCTAGAATATATCATATATATGTAAATAGACTTATTTTGAATAAATGATAGTTGAATATCTTCTGTGATCTTGTCAAAACCCCCCCAGTTGGTCTTTTGAGTGGAACTATGTATGTATCATGGATAAAAATTACATGCACTATTAGCCCAAAGCCATTTATCTTGCTGAAAGAATTGATGGAGAAAGCATGCAAATCAAGAATTCTAAAAGGTTGTGAAATCATGAAGACTTTCTGGAGTCTTAATGACATAGTCAACAATTTACAAATTGTATGGAAAGATTACAATCTTTATATTATCAGTAAATAGCCATGTATAGTGTAATAAACCACATATCTAATTAGAAAGTAAGTAGTTAGACTTTCTGTCAAAGAACACTTCTCCATGCCAGCCTGGCTTTTGAAAGAGTTTGAATATAGTTCCATCAACATATAAAAATCCCTTCTTTCACTGAGAACAGATTCTTTCTTTCATATGTTTTTGTATCTTTTTCTTGTCTTCATAGTCTTTTTCCTTCATCAGGTCAAAATAGATCACCTGATCATAACATGCTTGTAAACATTGTAAACAGTATCTGCAGAGACATCTATCCACTCAGCCATATCATGAGAGGTAGCTGCATTATTATAATGAACAGCAACATTGAGAAATATAGCTAGCTGAATCTGAACTGGCAACTAAAAGCAATTGGAATTGTTGTAGAAATGAAATGGAGTTCAATAAGCTTAACAATCTTTGCAATAACATCAAAAGATACTCTTAGCTTGTATCTAAAGAGCTCAGTGTGGTTCAGTTTCCACTTATCAAGAAGCTAGAGTTGTGGAATTTGAATAGCAGGGGAATGAAACTGGAGAACATGTGCTTTGATGATTTCATCCTCTCAAGCTACAATAATATCATATATGTCTTGAAAAGCAGGCTTCTCACTAAATAATGGGTGCACAAAAGCAGCAGCAGCAGCAAAGTCACTATCAGGCTTAAAGCTGGAGCCTGAGTTGCTACTAGTATCATAATGGAAGGTAGATTCTAAGTTAAAGTCAGGAGAGAAATTAAAGTGATAAAATGGATCAGAATTGGAATTGGAGTGATAAGAAGGATAATCATCAGAGGGAGAGTTGAAGGAAAAGTCTATTTTTAAAGGAGCTGTTTAACACAGGAAAGTTCACTAAGTAGCTTCTGGTGTTCAGAGATCCAAGGCATTTTGATTGTGTTGGTGGGAATTCAGCCAGCCTTGCATCTAACTTGCTTTAATCATAATTAGCTCACTAGCTGTACATTTTCTACATCATATTTGCTATCCCAGCTATTCCCAGCTATTCAATAATATTCCCCAGGCTATATTTGCAATCTGTTATGCTTTGACCAGGTAGGCCTAAGCATAGACTTGGACAGAGTGCTCTCAGTTAAAGTCCTAAGATTTCTTGTAATGCCCTTTCAAGGGAGCAAGTCAATAAAGTAGAGTTTCAAACAAGAAAGAGGTAGACTAAGCCTGTGAAATACATGGCAGTATAGCAGATGCTTTAAATAGAGTAAAGCATAAAAAGAAGGCTGTAGTCTGGCCAAGAAAGAAAAATGGTGCAACATAGGACAGCCAATGAAGAAATGAATTAGGGACTTATACAATGATAGTAACTAGGGGACAATGGGGGACATATCTTGATGAGGAGAAGGGCAACAGGGTTTTGGTCATCAATGAGGAGAATATTATCTGAGTAGTTAAGAGAGTAGATCAGAAGGCAGGCAAATTGGAATGGCCTTGGATAGAAGGAAGAGGGTAAAGTATTCAATACAGGAAAAGAAAAAGAATAGGTATACCTATGAAGAGGAATCATAACACAGTTCCTAGGCTATCTCAGGCTATATTTTAGAGTTCCTGGTTGTCCCTGGGCTATTCCCAGGCTATGACCACCACACAACATCCAGTTTTGTTGCAGTGCAGTAGGACTGGAACCACATGTGCAGAAATCACATGTAGGAATCACATGGAGTTGAGCATGTGATATGTTGTGCTTGGCCTGGGTAAGAACAAGCATAGCCTTTGTAGAAGTTTCAAGGGTTAAGGGATCAAGGAAAGTGTTCACTCAATGGTAGGACAAAGACCAATAGAGATCCTAATGGTTGGCCAGAGGTTCAAGGGAAGTATTCACTCAGATGTAGGATAAGGACACACAGAGAGCCTTGGAGGGTGATTGAAGATTCAAAGGTTCAGGGTTAATCAGTTCAATGATATGATATATTCCAGAGGGATGGAAGTACAAAGAAGCTCAAGCTTAAAGTACTGGGTATGAGACAAAGGTTTATATACCTAAACTGAAGAAGGTCATAGAACATTGAAGAACTCAGATTGGTAAGCATAGAATGCAAGAGAACAATGGAGAAAGATAAGGGCAGGCAAATCAATGACAAAGCAAATGGAACATAGTAGAATGCTATGGAATAGTGATGAGTCATCAATGAAAAGAAATGGTGTCCAATCAGACAAGTTACAAAAGTAATCAAAGGCATAGTAAGTGAAAAAAAAGAACAAGTCATAACATGTTATGTCATTCAATCAGAGCTTGGAAGTAGTGTCATATGGTGGGTTCTTTGAGTGCTTGGTCAGGTTTGGCTAACTTCAGTTAGGTTCAGTTAAGTTCCTGTCAACTGGCTTTCACAATTTTGAGAACCACTATTGCTTGATTGTGCTCACTAGACAATTTCACCAAGCATAAAGTACTGTAAGTAGTATCAAGTATTATAAGTAAATTACTTCAAGGTCTTGACATTTATGTTATCTCTAAAATAGCTCCAACATTCCATAGATGCAAAGACTATTACAGCAAATCACATACCTGCACAAGGTTCCTCTGTCAAGTGACAGGAGCTGTGCATATGATGTATTTCTTACCATGATGCTTGGAATATAAAATGACAACCCATCAAAGTGAAACAAGTATTTCCATACCCAAAGCACTTATATATATAACATTGTTGTTAATATTAGTACAATATCTGAAGACTTGTGTTTGCCACTTGTTGGCCCTCTTCTGCTAGTCAAATGGTATGTAACCAAGCATCGAAATCCGCAACCGAATGCTCCACTGACGATACCCACGCTGGCAATAAACTGTCAACAAAGTCCACGCACCCTAACATTCCTGCTCTTGCAAACCCTTCGACGATCACAGTACCCCACAAGAGAAGCCATGTCATCGCCCAAAGCCATCCTACTACCCCGCCCACATGCCTCCCCATCAACCGATGAAATCCCTTCTCGGCAAGGACACCGGGGGCCATCATTCCAAAACCGACCAGCATCCACCAAATTTCGATCTGGCTATTGAGAGCAAGCAACGCAACGTGGTGCAAGGCCGCGGAAGT